>CM070822.1:14151524-14461524 GCA_036326025.1 Chrosomus eos
GATGCGCTGCATGCAAACACTAAACTTACCGGCACGCTTTAATACTAGAGCAAAAATGTAAAACAATTCCAGCAAGCTTCAAAAGTGATCTACTGTTACATTTCTGATGAACGCGACAGCTTTCACCCGGGCATCGCACTGTCACACAACTTCTTAAGGGGGCCTTACGAAAGGCGAATTATGACATCTTCTGCACACATAAACTGTTAAATAACTTTTAAGAAAAAGACCTTTATTCTTACCTCGACTTGGATCAGTTGAAGTCAAACCACACAGCGAAATCCAAGAGTTACAGGCGTTACACATTTAACAATGCGCCACTCGTTACTGTCTCACTTTCTGTCTGAGTATAGTAAAATGTTTACGCATGCGCGGATGTCCATCCACCATTTTCTGAATTTCTTCAATCAACCTCATTTGCATACGCCGCTGACGTTTGACTGCGTCTGCATTCTATTGCCCATATAAGGAAAAGAAAATTACGCGGGAAACGTGGGCGGGTCCGGTTGCTAGGGCAGCAGCCAGTGCGCTGAGATCCCGGTGGGCGGAGTTAAACTCTACTACTACGAGGACAGCAGATGTCGGAACAAACGCAGCAGCAGCACATCCTTCTTCTCGCTCTGTGACTGTGTCCGTCAGCCATGAGCACATGTCGACAGCTTCGATATATTCATCATGAAAGTTGTTCGAGGTATCCGGGCTTTTTTGGGGGCCCGCTGCAGAATAATTAAATAGACTGAAGAAGGAGCTAAACGACATTAGACCCACATTCACCAAAATTTTGATCAGTTGGTTCGTTTATCTCGTGTTTTTCCCCCCTTTCATGCAGCTAATATTCCTTTATTTGCTTGCAACAAATTAGTTTATAAAATGACTTGTGTAGGCTACTTAAATTGTTAATTATTCTTAAATGGATACTCCACCCAAAAACGAAAATTCTGTCATGATTTACTCACCCTCAAATTGTTTCAGACAAACCTGTATGAATTTTTTGTGGAACACAGAACAAGATATTTTGAAGAATATGGGGCCCCATTGACTTCCATAATGTTTTTTCCCCCTCATTCTATGGGGCCCAACAATTGTATGGTTTTTGCCCATATTCTTCAAAATATCTTTTGTGTTCAACAGAAGAAAAAAAAGATTTGGAACAACTTTAGGGAGAGCAAATGATGACAGAATTTTCATTTTTGGGTGTACTATCCCTTTAAACAGTCAATTATTAAGTATAGAAAGTGTTGTTAATCTATCCTACTGGATGGCTTATAATACAAACAGAAAACATGTGTCACGTTTCAAATTTACATTAATCCCAACTTTGTTTCTTGAGTTATTATATTATCACCCTGTTCTCCCCAACAGCAAAATCTCAGGTTTCTACTATAAAAACACTTATTTGATTCCCACTGTATGTGCCAAGTGCTGCACATTTGTTTCACAGATGCCATCAGCATGTCCCTAAACTAAAAATAACATTCCATGTAGAATGACGCTTCATAGAGGAATGTTCTCTGGGACCTGAGTGTTGTCCTGGAATACCACATGCCTAAATGTCCCGGGTGCGCACACAGTTCAAAGTTCTGAGAGGACACACATATGGACATAAGGAGCCATTTTAATGAGTTGCTTCACAAATATAAACATGATAGTGGAACCCACTCATTTTACACAGGGAATTTTTCATATGATTGATGTTTAGAAGCATTTCATACAGGGGAGAGAAAAAAAAACATTAACCAGTATGGAATGAGACCAAAAGGATTTAGAGGAACAAATTAATTAACAGCAACAGTACTTCTCCAAGATCTAAAACGCCGCATGCATCAGCACCGCAAACATGGACAGTTCCTGCAGTTTCCTCATCCATCCAGCCAGAGGATTCTGGGATTTCAGCAACTTCCGGGGCCTAAAACTAAGTCGAGCTTTACACAAGATGGACGTTCCATTCTATACAAAGTCTGAACACATCATAAAGTTGATTTACTAAAATAAATAAATGATACAGTGTCAGAGCGTACTGCATAATTCACCCCAAAATTGAGTTAATCTAAAATCAGACAGTGTCACAAAGTTGTGTTTGAAAATAAATACATACAAATGATCCGAGTCATTATAAACAGAAAGAAATAAAATACACAGGTTGATGTACTAAAGAGGTCTTAGATTAAATGCTGAGAGTCTTAAAAAAACAAGAAAAAACTTAAGGTAACATTAAGTGATTTAAAGTTGTAACTCATGTAACAAATGCGTTTATTCTACAACAAGATTTCTCTCAGCATGGATTCCGGATTAAAACTGAGGCATAAAAGACCAAACATAACTGGTTATTTAAGGACACTACTTCTTAATTTCTAAGCAACGTGCAAGTAATGCAGTAATTAAACATGGATTTACAAAATAATTCTGCATTTAGACTTTCAATTAGTGATAAATACTAGGGTTTACACTTTATATTTAAAGCACCCCACAAGTAACTGTAATATTTAAGATTTGAGAGATTTTAACTGCGACTAATGTTAATGGAAAAAAGAGGCTTGTTATTGCTTTCCAGGTCTGATTCCAGTGTTTCTTTCATAAACATAAAAAATTCAAACATGATACTGAAGTATCTAAGAATGAAGTTAATACTCATTGGCAAAATAAACATCTTCCCAAAGTGTTCATCTGATAAACCAGCCACACACTCGCACAATCCTTTCACACATAAACTATAAACACATCTTGTAACATACAGCGATTCACATCATGTTGGAATGTCCTTTTTCTCTGAAATTAATTTGACAGGCTTTTAACCAAGAGAATGATTCAAACTGACACCCTCAAATTCAGACTATCCAATGTAAGAATCTTTCTTTCAAATAGACAGCCAATCAGCACATGGTTTAAAACACACAGACATCGATTTGCTGATAAGTCATTGTGAACAATTGATGTCTGAATTCCTCAAGTATAGTAGTTATTGAGTGTGTCGGACATATATTCTGTCAGAACTAAGGCTCCTCAGCAGTTCAACTGTTCTTGACATACTTTGCAAAAAAAACATGCTTTCTACAGTGCTTTCCAGAGAGACGGCACATGATCCGAAGCAGAAACGCTAGCGGATGCGTCCGTTACTCGCAGACAGATGTGTGTGGAAATGACCACAGGTTTAAAAGCAAAATCCACAGGGGGAAAAAAGTGTCTTCTAAAACAAAAACAAAAAGTCAACACCACTTTCAGTTAGAAAGAGCACAACTCCAAATACTGCTACAAAACACACTTCTGAAGTTCAGAATTCATTTCTTTGGGGGTGCAGGAGACAGTCAGGTTGAGAGAAGCTTTGATAAGTCCTCAGTTCTTCCCAGGTCAGCAAACGCACAAGGCAGAGTAACTTGTAGAGCCGCTTTGGCCCTGAGGGCGGCAGCAGAGAGGGGGAGCAGTCTGTATCTGAGCTCAGTATGTGGAATTACAGCTCAACGCTTTTTGTAAAGGAGGTCTCCAGCGTGATGGGAAAGTCATTGAGCGTTTCCAGGACACCGACGAGAGAGCTGACGGTGAGCTTGTCTCGAAGTAACGCGTTCTCCTCGTACATGCGTGTGATGACGGGGCATGTGGCCAGCAGAGGGAGCCACTGCGGCAATGACCGGTCTCTGTGAGAGTGGGATATACGTGCAGACAACTCTGAGTACATTTTGCTCTGACTTTCAAATGCTTTATTTAAAACGAATGCATCAAAAAGCATGCGTGTGTCCTTACCTCGCCCCGAGGCAAACTAGCAGCTGAAACTTGCCATCTTTGCCAATGTTGCGTGGCATATTGTTAACGGCGTTGACGTATCGACAGAAAGATTCACAATTCAGACCAAGAGGCTCTGGTATTTCTTGGAGGTCTCCAATCTGATCTGCATTCTCCATAAACGCTACTACTCTCTCTGTACAACACAAAATATTTACAGTATATTATATATTTTAAGCAACATAAACATATGCTATCACACATACACACACACACACATATATATATATATATATATATATATATATATATATATATATATATATATATATATATATATATATATATATATTCACTCATAAATGTAACATTTTGAAAACAGCACCCATGCTTAATGTCTTTAAAAAGGATCTAGCTAGCTCTATATTTTAAGGCCTTAAAAATTAGAAATAATAAAGCCAGGAAGTAATGTGATTTGTTTTTGGTATAGAGCTAAAAAATCTGAGAATAACAGTAAGTGCCATATACTCTCACAGGAAGACATTTCATAAGCTTTACCGTAGAAATCCCACACAAAGACATTTTTCTGAAAGATTCGAGCGGAGCGGAATCCATGTTGGAAGAACTGCTCCAGTGCCCACACCAGACCACCCTCACCACACAGCAGAACCGTAAGACTGCCCCTCTGAAAGACATCGTTTTAGGTTAAATAAACCCAAAACAGGGAAACAAAGTGACGATATTTTTAAGTGGACACATCATACCTCTTTCTCTGGTTTGTGGAAATGCTTGATAATATTGTTGACTGCTTCACCGATGGATTCCTGTATCTGAACGGTTGTTGGTTCTGAAGAGAGAAGGATTGTTAAAAAGGTTGAACACCAAAATACATTAAAGGGTCACTTCACCCATTTGCATTAAGGTTTGTATTGTTAGAAACCCAGTCATATATTATAATGATGGTGGAATTTTGCTTGTTTTTTTTATGAGATGGGAGAAAAAAGGATTTAAGTGTTTTACTTCCGTCCTATCGTGACGTAAATATCGTCATTTTGCGTCACGATAGGACGGAAGATAAATTTCATTGAAAAGTGTATAGACTACAAACATTAGCTCATTATTATTCAAGGGTGTGGGACCCACTCACCCTACAGGCCTATTACAGATCAGTGGGTGGGACTTCACTTGCAGAAACCGAAATCAATATCCGCCATCTTGTTTTTGGAAGCTAAGCTAACGAGCGCTGTGGAGATAGGAAGTATGACAGTGACTGAAGAAACTATACATGATATGGAAGAAGAGGATTTTGAAAGTCTGCTGCTCGAATCCGATGTTCGTGGCTATCTTTACGAGCCGCAATATAGTGAAGAGCAGCTGAGGCTGATGGAGGAACAGGAGGCGGCTGCCTGTCGCGGTCGAGGAGCCCGGACTGGCTCGAGCTGAGGCGGACTGCTGTGCCTGTGCTCTCGCTGTGCGCTACGGACACAGATAGAGTCCGTCTGCTGCAGAGAATTTCAACGAAGGGACGTTTGTGTTGTGATGTGAACCACCATAGTTTCGCCTGACTGAACATCCAGGTATCATGCAGTAATACACCATATTCAGAAAGAAATACAAACGAGGAGTAATTCACTAATGAATTTGCCAATGTAACTTAACGTTAACGGGGTTTGTTGTTGTGGGAAGAAGGAGGCTGGAATCGGCGAACATTTAAACATTTTAATAGTAAAATGAACAAATACACAACGAAAGTATAAGCCAACAGCCCCTCATTGAAGACTGAAGTCCACACACAACATAAAATCAGGCCTGTTCCTATCTCGATCTGCCGTTTATGCTTCCGCTCCTCTGTGAGAGATACGAGACCGGTCGGTGTGTCTCTTTACTTTCATTATCACTTACTAGAAATTTTGCGTGAAATGAATTTCAAACTCTGGTGGCAGCTAACGTTAGCCTTGTTGACGAAAGAATGATTTCTTTGATGTGCGCGCAGTTCCGGATTAGTGGGTGTGGCTTGCGGAGCTGTGCAATGTGGTGCATTGTGGGTGTTGTAGTCTTTCATACAAATGCACCCTTCGGTTATTTTCTGTCTTTTCTCGGTCAAGAGGGCAACAAATTAAAAAATTATTTTACATTTCGACTACATATATGATCCACTTTCAATAAAGATTCATGTTGAAATGGGTGAAATGCTCCTTTAATAGTACTTCACAACAATTATCAATTTAAAAAAAGTTATAAATGATGTACATTCCCATTAGACGAAGACAGTCATTTCAGTAGACTAATAAAAGATGGTTTATTTACAAGGAGAGGGTCGCTTCTTGGAGGCAGCCATTTTGAGATCAGCCGAATACTAATTACTTAATTTCCCTAACCCCCATTATTTGACACTTTCATTTATGGAATAAATTAATTATGGCTGACTATTAACTCTTTCCCTGCCATCGATTTTTCCGTTATTTATGAAACAATGCTTCCCTGCCATTGATTGAAATTCTTAACTGGTATACGGTAAGTGCTATTATGCATCTTCTGAAAGAATAGAGAATCTCCAGATCAAAACACAGGCAAGAAAAGGAACAAAAATCTTTTAGTTTAAAATGTTGCATTTTTTTTATTAAAAACTCACCCACATTCAAGTGTTGATAGAAAAAAGAATGCATGAATCTAGAATAAGATTTATTTATTTTTTAAAGCATAGGTGTTCTTTCTTTTGATATATTGCATGTTCAGATATTCATACAATAAAGTATTCTGGCTGAAATAAAAGTTTTGTGAAAATGATCAAAAAGGCTGGCAGTGGCTGGAAACGTCAAAAAATAAAATGCTGGCAGGGAAAGAGTTAAAAGAGCATTTCTACAATGTATCACTGAAAGCATTTTTTTTGTGATGCTACATTCAAACCACTAGGTGTCAGTATAAGTCCAAGACCATGACAAATCAAACATTACTGAAAGCACCTTTAAAATACAAGTCAAACTTACTGTTTCCACGTCCTGTAAGTGATGTGATGCTAATTCGTCGGATCTGGGAAGGCGATCGCTGAAGGGGCGGAGTCTTAGCCCCTCGGCCTCCTTCATCATCATTGCACGGAACTACAAATTCACCAATAAGAACTCGCTCCAGACTGCCATCATCCACACCTTTCCCCAGCCACCTGCCGCACGGGAACCTGGAGAGGATAACGAGTGAATAACAAGAAAGCCATAAAAGGAACAAGATGGAGGGAATGTGAATAGAACAAAGTAGGCCGTACTTGTATGTGTGGCCAGTGATCTCATTGCGGACCATGACACAATCCACCAGCCACTTGGCAAGCAAGCCAGAATTATCATGACCCAGCTGCACTGTTGTCAACTTCCCGAGGTTCTGACGCTGTACATACAAATCAGATAAACGAAAAAGATGTCAGAGGCGTTGAGCAACCGTCTGAGAATAACTGAACAACCCGTGTGAGGATGTGTGCTGCATTTTAAAAAGTGAGCAGCGGAAGGACACCAAGACAGTGAAAGTGTACAATGTACCATCACTGATTTAGATTTACTATCGCAACCTATGGCTCTAAAAATAGTTATGGAATTAACTAAACGCAAGTGTACAAGCAGGGTCCAAAATGAACACACCATAAGTTCCAAATGTGAGGAAAAAACTGGCTTGGTTAGTAAATAAAAGATACTCGCCTGAGCCATGAAAACAAAAATATACTAGTTTTGTGGCTTGAAAACAATACATATGGCATTTTCTGAATCCACTCACCAAGTGTGCATCATTTTGGATCCTGATCCAAAAATGAAAATGGTCATAATTTACTCACCCTCATTTCATTCCAACCCTGTATGAATTTATTTCTTCTGTTGTACACAAATGAAGATATTTTGAAGAATATGGGTAACCAAACAGTTGATGGACCCTATTGACTTCCAGAGTATGGAAATACTATGGAAGTCAATGGGGCCCATCAATATTATTCTTCAAAATATCATCTTTTGTGTTCAGCAGAAGAAAGAAATTCATACAGGTTTGGAACAATGATGACAGAATTTTCATTTTTGGGTGAACTATCCCTTTAATTTTAGATTTTTCAAAAACGGCTGTACAAATTTTGGGAAGAGTTTAAGGTAGAGAGGAACCCAAAGAAGCAAAAGAGGGGATCTCTCTAAGTGGAGAAGAAGAAAAATGGAGAGATGAATGAATGTAGAGAGAGGGAGGAATAAAATGCAGGGATGTGCACCTAACCTTGAAGGCGATGGAGATGTGCGTGTGAGGCCTAAAGGCAGACTGCGAGAGGACACAGAATGAGTTAGAACATGATGGATGATTGACAGTAAGACAAATGGCAGTGATTGGTTCTATGAGGTGGGATGTAAGAGTAATACCTCCTTCCTCAAATTTATAGATTCATGCATATATAGAGAGAGGGGTTTTGATCACTAATACATGAAATCACCATCTCAGTTTGGGGGGAAAAAGAAACAATCTGGACATCAACAAAATATTTTTGTGAGAAAATCTGTAAAACATTTTGAAAGGTCAAAGCAAAAGAAAAAAATGTATCATTTCGCCTCATATTTAAAAAAAATATATATTTAAAGTCCCCCAGTAGTTAATAATTGTATCACTTAAAACTCATCTTTGATCACAAAAATTACACGTCTTCTCCCTGAAACAAAATTCTCCTTCCCTTTATAGTAGCTTGAATCTAACTCTACACCCTTGCCTCATTTAGTATATGCGGTTCTATGAATATGCAAATTAACCCCGCCTCCACTCACTCACACCAGCTCAGAGATCCACTCGTTGATGTGATTGGTTACAAAGTAGTTTGCGACGTCAGAAACACCAGGGATTTCAAACCACGTGTGAATGTCTTTAATTTGCTGCAGTTTTAAGAAGAAAATACTCAGCAATAGTGTCGACTTATGAATTTTAATGTCTCAAAGCATATTCAAAGCACCACATAGACATGACATAAAATTAAAAACTAGATTTTCACCACAGGGGGCCTTTAATTATTTTTTTTTTTAAATAAATGATTTATGTTCCACAATACACTAAATTACTAGGCCTAATTAGAATATCTAATTTTTAAGAGATTCACCCTGTTACTTTCAATTGTTTTTATTCCTTAGATATTTTGTCCAGCTAAACCTTTGTTATTTCCATAAACAGCTTAAATTTAGCAGATGTTCGAAAGACCTGCAAACACAGTCAAATCTGCGGATGGCAGGACAGATGACTGTTTCAGTCCCACAGGAAAACAAACACTCGAAATAAACTGCTGTATCAGTTTCAGAGCAGAACAGCTGGAGCGTGACATCACGAAACTCACGTCAAACGTCATTTCCAGAACATTCTTCGTGATCTGCAGGGTGCCGGAGTCGCCTAGCTCGCCAGACACACACAGCCAAGGGTTAGAAGTCGTCATTGTATTACTAAGCTTCTTGATGGGGATGATGACGGCCCGGTACGGAATCACTGAGGGCACAAAAAGAACATTAATCAGGTTGCAACTAATCACATTATACAAAAAGACAGAAAGGGTAATTTGAGAATTAAGTTGCTTTGCATCATCCTGTTGAAAATGGCTAAACATAAGTATACATTTTTCATGATTGGTCCAGCAATAAAACTGTAATGCAGCATCAAATCAATGTCAAGTGCCTGACATGATGAATGGTGTTTTATATGAGCATTTGCATTATATATGAGTAGGTACTGTCCTGGTTTGCACATCTGTGTGTGTCTGTGTGTGTGTTGTGTGTGTGTGTGTGTGTGTGTGTGTGTGTGTGTGTGTGTGTGTGTGTGTGTGTGTGTGTGTGTGTGTGTGTGTGTGGGGTGTGTGTGTGTGTGTGTGTGTGTCTTTCTCTGTGACGTACTTATGGTGGTGAAGACGCTGGTAAAGCAGAAGTAGTCCACTGCATTCAGGCTCAGGAGATGAAAGAGAAACTGTTCTTTTTCCTCTTCGCAGCGCAAGAAGGCGTACCGCTTATACAGCTTCCTGTAGGAACATGGCATGCTTAATAACAGGTGCAGCTACTTGAAACGGGTCATCGTGCGTGTACTTGTTTGCGTCACTCAGAAGTTCTTATGATGAGCATGTTTTTTTGGTGTATATGTGGGAATCTCAAAGCCTGCAGGTGTGTGTGAGTGTAGTTTGTTTTTTAACGCCATGCCAGCTTCTGTGGCTATTTTCATGGCGAGAAAAGTTGTTTAAAATCTATTTTTGCTAAAAACAATATTTGGATTAACTTTGTAAAAAAAATCTTCAAAAGTGTCACCTGATTTGAATAGGGTTTCTCACAAGGTTAAACCAGGCACAATCTAATAAAACATGCTAAAAGATTTGACAAATCTTCTCTTAAAAACTTGTGACTCATCCTGGATTGGCCTATTCAGCAACGGGTAATAAACAATCTAGTCCCATCAATTTCTTTTCCTAACATTAGTACTTGTGTGTGTGTGTGTGTAGATGGGAGTTTGGATGCGTGTTAAGTATTGTACGCACTTGGTTAAAGCCTGGTTGGACAGCAGCTGTTTGAGATGCTGGGAAAGTAGTTTTTTCTCCAGGGACAGACGGATCCAGGCACGTGCTCGACCTACATCGGTCTTAATCTCTCCCATATTCTGGATGTGTCTGAGAAGTTGAAAGAGAGAGAAAGGATGACGGAGAAAGAGAAAAATAAGAACAATAGTGTAATTTATTGTATGTGGGTTAAAATGGCCACAAGCAACGGAACATTGTGGGTGTATATCAATCTCTCTTTAAAAAAACATCACGTCATTTAAAAATTACCCAGCTGAATTAGTAAAAAACCAGACCACTGTAATGCGCACTACTGTATACAACAATTGTCCTCAGGTGATAAACACACCTCATATCCTGAATGACTGAGACACGTAATGCAGGAAGACCAACACTGGACTCTGGCTTTCGTCTTTCTGGCCATTAGACACTGTAGGTGAGAAACACACTGTTTTAGCACTCTTAAGTAGAGCAGATTTTAAAGTTGGAATGAGATGGAAATTTTCTAAATGCATGTTATTGATATCATCACTTGATCTTCCAGTGAAACGACTGACTTAGGTCCAGTGATGTAGGTATTTCGTCCGCATAAACCCATCCCTTTACAATTGAATGGATAGAGGTGGATCGGAAAGCAATTTTGCAATCAATAACCGATGTTTTGAACCAAGACCCCATCCTACATTGTTTTATTCTAGATAATCAGTTTCACTTGAATGTACGTCATGATATGGAAGAAAAGATCTGTTGCTACTTATGTTACATCGTGACATTAAATCCCTTCATGAAGAGCCTTTGGCCTGTTAGCATAATTAGCATGCCATGAAGAGGTGTTAGGCCTGAAGATTTCTAGCTACGCAAGCTTAATGTCAAAAAGCTATTTGAAACCTTGTGTTTTGTAAGCACTAGCAGGTGTTAACGTCAAAATTAGTGAGTATACATGTTCCTTTCAGGTTTTCTGGGAGAATCACTGAGGAATATAAAGTTAATTAGCTTGTAAAAATGTTTAGCTAAGTCTTAAACTTCCTTAAAGGCAGCAAAACAAAAGCTTGGAGTCTGAAAAACAGTGTTTTGTGTACAAGATATTTACACTATGTTGTAAGAGACAAATCTAAATGCGGCCCTACAGAAATGGACACCCCTGAAAGTCATTTTGAGTGACTTGAGTAGAGTTGTTTCTGGTCTTACAATCTCATATGCATTTATGAAGAATGTCTCCTTTACCTGGAGACTCTGACAGCAGCTCGTTTTTCTCTTCTCTTGCCTGGTAGTGCAATAGATGAGACCACAGGGCAGACTTTCCCTATGAACCATGACGACAGCACACAAATGATTCTGAGCATTAGAGCTGCAATTGTTAGAATGTGAAACTCGTTTCTATTTGTTGGGGTCTCACCTGTTTGACCAGTAGGCCGTGGCTCCATATTCTCTCCAGCAGGTCACACAGACTGGCTATGAGCGTGTTCTCCTCCAGACCAGTGATGTTTACCTCTCCATGTCCCAGTTCAACAGCCTCTCTGCCCATTTTCTCCACTAACATACGCTTGGTCTGAACATCCATTGAAAAACACCATTAGAATTAGACCTGTCCAGTGGTTCATGATCACTGGATAATGATATTAAAAATCATTACACTGAGATTGTTGGGGTAGATTTCCATTTGTATGTTAAGTATTAAGCATTTGAATTAATAAATGCAAGCAATTATACTAAATAGTTTACAACTGTCTGTCTCCAGCAAAACTAACCGACGACAGACCAATGACTATCATGACCTACTCAAGTTTTGCACCACAAAGTACAATATCTAGCCAATTAAAAATTCTAGAGTAGTGAAACGATTATTCAAACAATATTATCATATTTATTTTGGTAACGCTTTATTTTAGTGTCCTTGTTACATATGTTACCTGTTTGACGTATATAGTACATTATGTATTACATGCATACTAAAATGTAGTATAATATTACTACTGTAAATAGAAGGACACATTAAAATAAAGTGTTTTAATGAATAATAATTACTTTTATAATTCAAAGAAGAAAGTAATATATGTGACTTTTTAAAGCATAATAAAATGACAATGTTAAAGTTCCCTGATATTTCCATTAGGAATGAACTAACATTAAAATTCTTGTTGATTTGAGCTGTATTATAAGCCTCATTATTTTGATATAATGGCCAGTGACCAACCAATGGCTGATATAAAATTCTATATCATTTTGTATAAATAAATAAAATATGAATGAACAAAAAATTAGTTAAAAGTTGAACAAAAATGTCAGGAATCACTGCATTATAATCTACAGTAGGAATTGCAATAGGAATTTGCTAAACATTACATTTAACAGTGTATTAAATTATTACTGTTTTTAAAGATAAACTACAAGTGAGCACTAAAATGACAACAAAGGTCATCTAAATAAGCAAATATGCATGCACAAATATATAGTATCGATCAACACAAACCCCATTAAAACAGTTTGATAACAGACTGATATATATATATATAAATTCCAAGTTTTCCATAACTGCGATCCCCAGTTAAAATGCACACAAATACTTCCAAATACGTATATTAAACTCATGCTGACCTTCATCTTGCATTCTTTTAGTAAACCCTCCACAAACTTCCAGTTGGTCTGAGCGATGACTGCAGGGGAGAGGTCTGATAATTTGGGTTGTCTCAGGTTCTTCCCCAGGTTACGGGCCTCCTGCATGTACTTCTACAGATCAGAACACAGATAACAAAGAGGCTAAACACGTTTAGAAAGATTCAAACAAACTCACACAAGCAACTGTTGAAAAGTTTGAAACATTTTCTTGATAACTGTGGGTACAAGAGGGGGTTGATTATAAAGCAGAGGATTTTATTCTTCGTTTTGAGTGATTCACTAAGCGCTCACTACTGAAACTCTTATAAGAGCGTGTGGGGAAATCCAGGGGCAGATTTCAGTGCAGCGGAGTTCAAAGGTCACTGTGTGTCTGAGGGGTAGGGCTTCAGGGAGGAGTTTGTTAATGGCATGTTAGGAATGTTTTAAGTCGGTCAAATAACGACAGGCCTCCACATACCAGACAGCAGGCCGAGAAGGACTTTTTAGGTGGTTTAAAAGGCGGGGGTGGCGCCTTATCCCACTCCCAGAAAGCCATAGAGTTCTGCAGGAGCAAACACCCCTCCACCTGTTGTGAGGTGGTACGACCCACACCCCACAGCATCCAAACGACAAACGCACACAGAAACGATGAAGAAACAAAAAAAAGGAAAGAAAAAAGCAGCATGCACATGAATATGAGACAGTCAGACAAGAAAAGACAAGTGAGAAAACACCAAGACACTTAAAAGAGAAAATGCAGACTCAAAAGTTTAAAAAATGGAGACAATGAAGAAATGAGAACAGGCAGATTCACAAAAAGCTCAGGAGGCCTTTGTAGGAAGCATGATTCATCAAGAAATTTGACTTGTAAATGGTTTATGTAAATCACTTACACCCCTAAAGACCATTTATGTGATTCAGACATTAGGAATCTGTGATTATGGATAATTACAGTCATTATCGTGTCATTGAAAAGTGATAAAAAAAATATCCTGACATCAGTCTTACTGTTCTTTAGCGCATTTATGAGATATGGTGCAATGACAAAGAATTATTCTTTGAGTCAGATCTTTTCAAATGATTCAATTGATCTGATTTCAAAACTGGTCTGTATGATTTGTTGCTTTCGGTTAATAGTGATGATTATCAGTAAATGACTTTAAATATTGGTCAGTATTATATTTTCAGTTTCGTTATTTTAGTTTAGTTATTTTATGTGCTTTTGTCATTTTTATTTTTAAAGGTTTAATTATTTTTATTTCAGTATAAGTACTTCTACATACTCATATTTAGTTTGTTTGTTTCACTTCTAATTCTCATTTCAGTTTTGAAGTTTAAAATTCTTCATCTAATATTTACATTTTATTTTACGCTTTATTTCAATTACCGATTTGTTTATTTTTAATTGTTTGAGGGACAGACTGATATCATTGTTGTTATTCACAAAATACAACATGCCTTATGTGTCACTATTAAGGTGCTTTTACATTATTTTCAAAGCTTAAAAATCTTAGGTATTGCATTTATTATCTTATTTATTGTAATTGCATGGAAAAGAGTTAGTTACAGCCTTCAAACATTATTTTTTTACGGAAGCAAGCAAGCCTTGCGGGTTTATAAAAATATGAGTAAATTATGATCATTTCTGATAACCATCTTCTATTTTTCATCAGTTCTATCTACCATCTGAAAAATGAGTCCCTGTGAAAGTGTCAGTCAAAAAGAGATGAAGTAAAAAGACATGAAAAATGTCTGGTAATCAAAGGCTGCACACAGAACAGGATGAAAAGAAAAAGAGAAACGAGGAGAGAGGCTGAATAGGAAGGAACACTGCAGTCTCACCTCTTTGAGGTCATTGTCTAGCACAAGATGTTCGTTCTGCTGTCTGTGTCGGTCCACTCTGCGCTGGGTCGAGCATGTGCGATTGGACCATCTGATCACAGAGGATTTCAGTTAGTCATCACATACACACATAGCCTGGCTCCGCCCTCCTACGCACTTCCGCTCAATTTCATTTTCCTTCAGTACTATGTACAAATGAAATGTACGAGAGTCTGGTAGAACCAGGCTAATACACACACACATTAATACAAGCTTTGTTGCTCAGCTAATATTGACGCTGAAGCGCTACATGCCCCATACTGAATAGTCAATGTCTCATAATGGTGTCATGTGCCATAAAGAGGACTCACTTGTTGGTGGGCCCTGAGGCAAGTACATCAGCCTGTAGTTTGGGAAAGAAGCCCTGCTGGTATTTTCCTTGGCCAATCTTCATATCCAGCAGGTGAGGATGGATGGCCGTGTGGTCGATCTTTCTCAGCCGTTGCTCTATGGCCTGGGCTGGAGAAGAGAAACACAGCTCGAGTAAGAAAGGTTAGCCGTCGTGTCGTGACAGCTTGAGACTTAAAAAGTGTTGAAGCTGCGAGTGACTTCAGAATGTTCACTAACAAAAAAAACTATAAGCTGTAAGCTCCAGGCTAGACTTTTAAAATAAAAGTCGTTGAAAATAAATAGTAATTTATTCACAAATCTACTGCTTGGGTTATTTTAGAGTACAATTTAACACATAATTAGCTTCAATCATGAAATATAAGCAGAGTGACTAAAGTCAAAATAAATTAGAATAAATAATACAAGTATAATTATAATTAAAACAGTATAATTAAAAATGTTTTTAAATTATTATTATTATTATTTTTACAACTTTAATTTAAGCATAAGGTGCAAAAATGAAATATGAGCAGAGTGACAAACACAATTAATATTACTATGTAATAATTATACTTTATTTTAATTATAGCATTTTTATTTTTTATAACTGATAAAAATAAATAACTATATATATATTAATTACAAATTTATATTATTGAATTGATTTTAGAACTAATAAAATTAACAACATAATATTCCTTTTATCATTTATAAAATTATATTATAATAATATTATAATTATATAATTATAAAAATAATTATATAATAATAATAATATTATTATAGCATTGATTTGCATATTATAGATTAATTTGATCCTTAATTGGAATTTAAACCTTGTTTTCATGCTAACATACCTGTTTGTTGCCTAGCTTTTTAAGCGTGCAACAAATAAAACAATGCTATGGCTTTCAAAATGCATTTTGTGATAGAATTGAAAATGTTGGGCATCGTTTCCTAGCGCATCTGTGGGCAGTGTGCCATTTCAGAAGCAAATTTTTCAAACCCGAACAGCAGCATCCATCTTCCAACAGTGACCTTCAGTGTGACAAGAGGTTATTGACCTAACAATGGTACTGAGGGCTCAGCGAGCAGATGCACACTCAACAATATTCAGCACACATACACACACACACAGGCTTCCCAAGATGGCAAAACAGAGCGCCAGGCGCCTGCTCTTTCTTTTCAACATTTGGCAGTCTTTCAAAAGCGATCCATTCATATGACTCATTTGGGGACACGCTCTTCAGTTCTTTCATTCTGTGCTCCTCTCCTCATTTTTCTTCTGTTCTCTCTCTTTCTCCCTCCCTCCCTCCCTCCCGTCTTCTCGGCCCCTCAGCCGCCCTCTTGAACTGTCACTCTCTATATTCATCTGCGCACATATGCAGCAGCGATTTTTTTTTCTACAGCTTCATTAAAATTGAAATACGCAATTTGTAGTGACAGAGCAACGACTGGGGAAATAACCATCGTTCAGAAAAAGAATGATGAAAGGTGATTGCACAGAACTCAGTAAGGCATAAAATGAGAAGACAATTTCCAATGCAGTAGAATAAATTGATTTGCGAAGCTGTTCATAGATACAAAAACAGCACCAAACAAAATGAACCGCCCAAAAGTAAATCATTTAAAAGATTTCAATTTGAAAATTGTATTGACATGAAAGGGCATTTATACTATTTTACTTGTGTAATGTGACAGACTACAAAAAGTTTTGTTTATTTAATGCTTTAAATAAATGAATCATTTAAATCAGTGAATACACATTAAATGTGACAGTAAAGACATAATGTTTCAAAAGGTGTCTTAAATGCTGTTCTTTTTTGTGTTCTACACAAAAAGCAGCTAGTGATCCTTCGAACATGGAGTAAATTAGGCTGCAGGCAAATTAGATTTTCTCTTTTCAGCAGAGTCGCAATTAGACAAGTGATCAATAAGTACGTGTCAGATAACCAATGTTGGGGGGGGACGTTGATTCATTTTTTTTTTTTTGCGTCATAAAATAATTTGAACATTCTATAGTAAACCATACAAAACTTTGTTTTTGTGTTGGAATAACATGCACGCATAAATGACAAGGAATGTGAAATAAAGTAAACGGGATAATTTTAATGTTATGTTCATTTAAAGATGAATTTCTGTGGCAAGTGAACTGAATTTTTGCCATTTTTATCTGATATTGTTTGGAAAAAGAGTCTTGCCTCAAACTTACTTCAGTGGTTGAGTGACTGAAGTGTTGAGCAATGTTTTAACAGTAGAGTAGAGAGGTAAAAATCTAACTTAAACAGTTGACTCTGCACAGTAAACAGATCTAACATTAAATAAAAAGTCAATCTCATATTAAACCACTAACTCTGCATGTTTCTTACCCGATTCCTTCAGGAACGTGCATTTCTGGTAAACAGATGAGCGCAAGCTGGGGGCGCGGACGTTGTAGAGTCGGGCCTTCTCAATGCGTCCGTCAAACACTCGTAGGAGGGGCTCTTTCTCCTCCCACTGAGACATGATCTTGTTGTCGATGAAGGTGGCAAACATTTGTGTTTCGATGAAATGGGACAGGAAGGGCAAGTACGGTTCCGGCTGGTCTGAAAGAAATGAGGCCTGAGGAGAAATCAAATGAAAAAACTTAATAACGTATGTACCATCTGAGACTTTTGATAAAAACTTTAGTACAAGACCAATAAAAAGTGACAAACTAGACTGAAAAAATAATATTGAGAATGTGTTTGATTTGCTTTTTGCATCGAGTGTGAAAAATGCCAGTCACCTTGTCAAAGTTGTGCATTTGCTCTCTGTTTGTCAGCCAGGACTCCAAATCTGGCGAGTTCTGAATCACAAACGACTCGTAGTCGGCAAACATCGTCGCGAAGCGCGCGGCGAACACCTCCCTCAGCTGCACATTCAGTTTAGCGTTCCTCAGCTCCTCTTCCTCAACAGGAGACCTACTTCCAACACCCTCATACCCTATGGCCTTCTGTCCCGCTGCCAATGCCTCCAGACGAGCCACTTTCACCCCAGTCCTTTTGGCCAGAGCCTGCAAACGCTCCAGGGTCGGGTTGCCTTGAAGAAGTTCCAGCATGTCCAGCGCCTCACCACCGAGGTTGCCGTTCCTTTTGTCGTCCACTAACTCGCTCAAGGATGTGCTCTTCAGCTCCTTCTCCAGCGTGGAGGACTGCGTGCTGACGACAGGTTCAGGGGAGGTGTTGCCCCCCGTGGGAGACAGGCCAAAACTTAGCAACACCTCACTGAGTTCTTGGATGAACTCGGTCTTGTTGGGGAACTGAGGAAAGTCTTCAGGCAGTTCGATGCAGTGGTTGTCGACATCAACGAAACACAGGTTCGCCTGAGGAGGAAAATATTATGGAAGTCAATGGGGCCCATCAACAGTTTGGTTACCCATATTCTTTAAAATATCTTCTTTTGTGTTCAACAGAAGAAAGAAACACATACAGGTTTGAAACAACACGAGGGTCAGTAAAATCCCCATTTCTATGGGACTGAACTTTATAGCACCTTGAAAATTGAGATTTCAAAAGGAAAGTTTATTAAGAACGAGAATCTAGAACGATATTAAGATATCTTGAATACTGTTAGAGTTACAGACACGACAACTTTGGAAAAATGGCACTCAGGAAGGTATGTTCTATGCAATTGTGTTGATAGAAAGACACAAGACACATTTCTAGTTTCAACATTAATTGTTCTTCAGACATTTCTCTTAAAAAGAAAAAAAGTAACAGTTGTATGCAGTGACCCACATTTGGTTTTTGACCACTGAAATTATTTACAATTTACCAATTTACTCACGAAGCCACATAAGATCTCCATATCTCTGGGATTGAACCCTCAAGGGCCTTTATGAAAATACCAAAAGAAAAGTTTAAGAACCAGAATCTGAAAGGATTTTAAGATATCTTTGATACTTCTTGAGTTACATGCTTGCAAACACAAGTAGTGTGTTTTGCCATTTTTGAATGTCACCAATCTCACCATTGGCATATGATGATACAAAGATTGCTAAAGTCAACAGATTTTACTAATAGACCTACCAATCTCTGTGTAAAAATAAAATAATGATGCTGCCATCTTTCTAAAGTCATTTTACCCCCTGTAATTTGGCTCCAAATCTCAGGTGAAAAATGTAATTTTGACCCCCTCTCCAAAATAGTGGATTACTCAGTAAATATACATCTGGGACATTTGCTTGATTTGACACGGAATGACCCTGCTGGGGAATTACAGTATTCAAACACTCACTGACCCAAAGCTGCAATAGCAAATCATCAGCTGTACTCTGACCTAATAACCAAAGCCAATATCTGGAATTAGGTTAAATCAATCCAGTGGATCATTAGAAATATTGCTCTGTGTGACACACTGCTGTTCAGTCACATGCAATGCAGCTCATGCAGTCAAAATGGCCTAAAGTCAGTGTGTGTGAGCGTGACCTTGTTGCTGTAAAAATAAATCAGTCAAGCAGAACTGTCCACTCTGTCAGGCCACAATGTTGACAGCCTGTCAGAAAGAAGCATTCAGCCCAGTATGTGTGTATTTAAACTGGCTAAAAAAATTGTGTTTTAGATTTAGGTTACATTTTTAGGCCCACCGATTTAACTGTCTTCACGTAATATGAGTGTATATAATTTAAAATGTGTCAGATGTGTCTGTGCGCTCATAGGTTTGTTTGAGTTTTACATACACATCCAACACTGTTCCTGATCCGAATATATTCCTGTTCTCTTCTGGGCAAAGGCAATGGACAGGAGCTGGAGCATGATAATTGAACTACTGTGAGCCATCATATTTTGCTATTACACAAGGACATATCAGCCTCAAGTGGTTTTGAAGCAAGGACAAGGAAAAGATTGTGAGAAGAGCAGCATTTTAGCAGAATCCAGCCTCAAGAGATGACTTTATGAAAATAGCAAGCCTAGAATGTACTGCAAAAATGTCAGTGGAAAAATCCAAAATGGTGAACAAGGCAAAATGTAAATAATAATATTTTATTGTATTAATAATTTGTGTCAAATATGTGTGCGTTGTTCAATTAAAAAAACTTTTTATTAGAGTATTGCACTGTTAGCTTAGCAACATGCTAACAGCAAACAATTTGCTTCGAGAGAACAGGTTTTGAACGTTTGTAATCCCTCAGCTCTTAAGAGCATCAGTTTCCAGAGTTGCTACACTACCTTTTAAAAGTTTGGGGTCAATAAGAGTTTTTTAAAGGAATTTTTACTTCAATTCAGCAAGGATGCATTAAATTGATCAAAAGTGAGAGTGTCACAGAACTGACCACATTTGATAAAGACATTTCTATTTTCAAACTGTCTAGGCATCAATGAATTCTGAAAAATGGTATATCAGTTTCCACAAAAAAAATTAGGCAGCACACCTGGTTTCAACATTGATAATAAGAAATGTTTCTTGAGCAGAAAATCAGCATAATGATTTCTGAAAGATCATGCGACATTGAAGACTGGAGTAATGATGCTGAAAATTCAGCTTTCCCATCACAGGAATACATTACATTTTTAAATATTAATAAATAGAAAACAGTTATTTTAAAGTAACACTAAGTAACTTTTCCTCTTCGTTCGCCCTACTGGTTGGAAACAAAATTGTCCATTGCCGCTGTCGTAAATAATTTAGCCTACCGTCGCATGCACGCTCGCTGTTTATCCAGCACCGGCTTTAGATTGAACGATGTCCACAGACAAGGTAGAGTATGTTACATGATTTCATGAAAGGATGATGTATTGCGACATCAGAAACGAAGAAAAACAAAATAATGACTATTGTAGCGCTTGCCGTTAAAGCAGTCGAATTTTATAGTTCTTTGTTGTGGTCGGGTTCCTACCCGAAACCTGAAGTTACATAGTGCCAGTAAAAGCGATACAGACCACGTCAGGCTATGGCAGACGAGTCATTTAACTTATTTTAAGTCGATGTACCATCACAAGGGTCTTGGAAATATATTATGAAGGTTGAAAAACTACTTAGTGTTACTTTAATACTTCAATACTTTAGAAATATTACTGTTTTTACCTGTTCAAATAAAATGCAGCCTCGGTGATTGACTTCTTTCAAACAGATTTTACCGAACCCAAACTTTTTAACGGTAGTGTATAGATATACGTTTCGAATGCTCTGTTCCAAATCCTCACTGATAATACAACACAGCAAAAAAGAAACACGAAAGTCACGCAGTAAAATGGAAACCCATGCAGTTCCAAAATTAGCCATTTCCTCTCTCATTCCCCTTTGGTGTCTCTCTTGTTCTCACCATTCTTTTTTTCTAGGTCAGAGCGACTTCAAAGAGAATGCATAGCAGGGAATCTGAATCTGGAGTTTACGGAAAATGGGATTTAGGGATGATGTGGGGAAGCCTCGCAGCACCCAGACAGACAAATCATGAATAATAAACCTCAGCTAAGAATTCTGATACCGTGCGACAAAGAAATGTAGGATCTGGCGATAATGCCACACGTCAACATGGAAGCAGTGCATTCCAGCATCCCTCTAATAAAGACTGTAAAAGAAAAGCCTCATACTGTTCCTGCTGCTATTTCCAGCCAAGGCCTCCGGTGCTTTTTAAAGGCACTGAGGGCGTTCTCATATGCAGATCACCCATCGTCACAAGCCAATCCGGCTCCAAACTTATAAAGCCTCTTAGAAAAACAGCCCACTTGACAGATGATGTCCAAGGTCCCTAAGTGGCTGTGCCATGATAAGGAGTGTGAATGTGTTTTAAAATTTGTGAGTATGTGCAGGTTTGTGGATGTGACCATGCAAGTGTGTGTGGGTTACCTCTTGAGGCAGCTCTAGTTTGGAGCGGTCCGTGCCCTCTTTGGACTGCAGGCCCATGAGATAGGGCACAGGGGCGTCCAAGAAGTGCAGCAGGGAAGCGGGAAGGATAGGCACGTACACATGCTGCCATTGGAACGGGAACAGCAACGTTGTGATTCCCTCCGCAACCACCATGAGCCTCTGGTAGTCTAGACGTATACACAGGGGGAAAGAAAGTTCAAATCACAAAAGAACTATAAAAAACATCATACACTAAAAAAGTAAATAAATATGTCATAAATTGTAATTAATAAACTAAAGTTTGTTGAAAAGAGGGTAGAAAATTCTCATTTCACTTGCCACTCGTGAGTGAATTGTAAAAATGTTATGGCCTTAAATACCAGCAAAGAAACTGAATATTACATTATGCAAAAAAAAAAACAAAAAAAAACTGGCTAGTAAATCTGTTTTATTTAACATCAAAGTCCTTTCTACTTGCATTTGGCACTTAACGATGGTTCATTTTGGATCCTGGGATCTGACTGAAATTTTATGAAAAGGCACCTGTATGGTAGGCTTACTAAAACAGGGCAGTGTGATTATTAATAGATGTTTCTCACAAAATCTCATCATTAGTTTATCTAGAGAACAGTCAGAGGAATTCATTAGCATGTGTATCAGCTTGTGTTTGCTGAAAAGCATATGTGCTGCAGAAGGGTAATGTAATATTCATTAGACTCTACATTCACTCAGTCTCCACATCAAAGGCCCTGCAAAGATTAATTTGCCAGCATCAGAAATTAAATTTAAATGCTTAAATAAGAGATGAAATGATCTGCATAGAGTCAAAACCTAAGACACAGTCTGTAAAATTGAAGTAAAAAGTAGGAGCCAATCGATTAAACATTATATTTAAAATTGTTTAATTAAATCAAATTAAAGCATATTAAAGCCCCCATGAACAGAATGTATAACTTTAAATTATTAGTCATGAGACATAAACGCTACAAGAACAAAAGGCAATATTTTGTTTGGAAATGCTGCATCACTGAAAAAATTAAATAAAAAAGCATTTTAATTTTATTTTAGATTTATTTTTTATTTGAAATGATTTTAAATTAATTTGAAATGAAATTATTTGAAATAAATGAAATGAAATAAAATAAAACTTTAAATTTTATTTTTTACGTTACAATCCTTGATTTCTTACCCTGTGAGTAGAGGAGGATCTGCATCTCCAGCAGAACACAAGTGAAAAGCTGCACCAGATTTTCCACACCTAACAACCGGAAGGCTTCACCCAACGGAAAATCAGCCAATGGCAGCTCCCCAACACCAGGCCTCTGGCACAGAATAGGTTCATACACTCCATGGAACTTTAAAGAGCGTCCGGGCGGTGGCAAGGGTACTTCATAGAGGATGTTGTAGACGTAGCTTTCCAAAGGGAGTGGGGTGGCTGATGTGAAGTGACGGCAGGTGGATCTGGGACAGGAAGCGTTTACAGCGTGCATGAAGGGCATAGGCGTGATTAGACACATAGCTTTGGACACGTACAGAGTGTCGCGAACAGAGTCGTATCCTTCGCCAGAGCAGCCACAGCTCCTGCGAACCCCTTGTGAGGATGAAGTTGAGGAAGGAGACTCGACTTCATCCAGGCTGCTGGCTAAAGAGTCCATGCTAGAGGAGGATGAGGAGGAGGAAGAGGACGACGAAGGGCAGTTATGCGCTGATGTATTATGCTCCGCTTGGTGCATCTGGTGTAGCGTCTGCATGGCGGAGCAGATCTGAGGGCTGGTCACCTCCTCGTAGAAGGTGTGAACGAAACCATAAGTGCGAGAGCCGTCTTCTCTTGTGATGAGGAAAGAGTGGAACTGTGGGGTCCGACTGTCACGCTGTGTTCGGAATGACAGACCTTTGGGCATGCAGAGCTGAAGAGAAAGAGAAAATATTGCTTCAGTAACTACATATTTTGTAATGTTGCTTTTATTGTGCAATTTGATACACACAGGGATTCTACGGTTTACATTTCCAGCAACAAAAAAACGCAGTGAACCAGAGTTTGAACACTCAGTTGCAAAAAAAAAAAAAAAAAAAAAAAAAAAGAGCTGGGTATCGTTATTTGAGCAATATAAATAAAATAAAATAAAAATATAATTTTTTATTATTACTGTTACTTAATTACATTTTATATAAATTATTAATATAAATAAATGTATGGGCTGGAGAAAATATTAAGATAACAATATTTATTTCTTTTGATCTTATGAGCTGAAGCAAAAATACTAATTAAAAAAATGATTAGCTTATGGGCTGAAGCAAATATTTTTATAAGCTTATGAGCTAAAGCAAATATAACAACAACAATAATAATAATAATTATTATTAGAGTAGTAGTGGGTAAACTTTTGACCGATAGACAACATTAATGTACCATGGTACGACTACAGTATTTTTTTTAAGGGTTGTACATACTATATGAATTATCATATGCTGTGGTATGGCTTTTCCTTTCACTCTGCACTACTTAATACATCTTATAAATCTAAGTTGACTAGTCAATGTGTTTGTCTCTCTCACTGGCTGACTATTTAGTCATCATTTTTAATACAAAACAATGTTTGCATGTGCTGTACATCTATTAAAGACAGGCAGTTAGTTCTCCATTTTTTCAAAATATAGGTAAGCAATTCACTATTTTTCGTTACTTCATAAAAATCACAAAATATTGTGCTGATAAAGAGGATTTCTCACGCTTGTTTTCTACACTACACAGGTCAAAAATAGGAAGATCTTGCACCTACGCATCTGCTTCGCTCTTATTGTGCTACTCGCACATCATAGACATATACACTAGACGTCACCTGGGGGTTCTAAGCATGCGTCAAAACCGCCGCCATCTTGGAACAGGGGTCTTATCATAGGAAGTATCTAGGTAACGCTGCTATCTCCGCCTGTACTTCATATTCATGGATGATGCCGGACTTTTGTGCTGCGTATGGATGTTCACGAACGAAATCTGAACTAGGACGAATGTTTTTTAAAAAAAAATTTTTTTTATAAATTTCTCTGGACTCGATGATAAATACATGTCTGACTGTTGGAACGAACCAAAAAACTAGAAAATCGCATTCATGACGATTTATGGTGATTTTATTTCCGTTAGACCTTTGCCTATACATTGACGCTGATGCATAAAGAGGAGGGGCTCCCCTGTTCCAAGATGGCGGCTCTGTTGACGCATTCGTTCCAATGAACTGCTGTAGCCAAGGTGACGTCTAGTGTATATGTCTATGCTCGCACATAGTGTGAATACTGTAACCTGTTCATATGAGCACCGGAATAAATCGTGTCATTCAAGTGCTGTCTAAAACAGCAGGCAAGCACTGAAAAGATTGAGAAAAGAAAGGACAGGACAGCAAGAGAACAAAAGAATGCGGGAGTGAAAAGAAGATTAGCCAAGAGTGGAATTGAAAAATGAAAGTAATCACTGGGGAAATTTTATCCAGGCCTTGAAGGATTGAAAACCGAAAAAGAGTTCTGTGATTGCAAGCTGTCTTTCAAAGCACTTTCACTGTGTAAGTGGATTTTTTTTTATGTGTGAACCTCTGCAGAGAAGAGACTGGCCTTAAAAAATGACTCAACCCAAAATTTTAGCTCAAATGATGTGATGGCATCACGACTGGCAGTGCTATACACTTCAGGTGTTTCTTTACCGTTTCCATACCGACGTAAGCAGAGAGCCTGGGTTGAATAATTGATGCTGGTGTCACTACAGCCAAGCTTCCGTTTACGTTTGCTGATGGAAAAAATGACCTTGCTGCACGGGAACGATAGGTCAGAGGTTTTCGTTACCTCTGCATGCTCTGGGACAGTAACACAAACCCCTCGGCTGATCACTGCATGCAACCACAGAATGAGCGAGAGTCTGTGTAAACACGTTATGACACTCCAAATCAATGCAGATACAGATCTCTCCAATGACTAATGTGAGAAATAGTGAGACTGCGTAAGGGAACCTTTATTTGGAAGGGAAATTAAACAAGTTTAGATGTGTCAGATGTGATGGATTTCTCGTAATAGTTCACCTTGGTTGACAAGCCTCAACATTTTCTGAAAGGCACATGTGCCCTAAACGCACTTAAAGGGATAGTTTACCCAAAAATCATCTCTTAATGAACCTTTTGAATGGTCAAAATGGTAGTTGCATAGCTGTCAATGGAGGGACAGAAAGCTTTCAGATTTCATTTAAAAAAAGATCTTCATTTGTGTTCCAAAGATGAACGAAAAGGGGTAAATCAAACAGGTAAAAATGTAAAGACTGAAGTCACTTACCATGTTAACAGCATCCTGGTCAAATGGGCTGCACTCGATGTTCTCTGGGTAGTGGGCCAGAACTTTGGATTTAAAGGTCCTTTTGAGGGGGCTCTGATCAAAGTTTTCCCCTGCAGAGAGGAAATTGTAAGGAATAAGGATAGGAGAGTAAAAGGATGGAACCTTCTTTTAAATTATTCATATAAAATGCAAAAGCAACTATGGTATGCGTGTGTCTGAATTCTTATACATAGCCATAGAGAAGAGGTTTGCCATGTGTCTGTTACCTGCATTAAACTAATAAAAGTTTCATGGGTTCGCCACTAAAATGCATAACTTGAGGCCTTTTGAGAGTCATCCATGTGAACAAGTTACAGAGGATTACATGCTTTACATCTTAGTAGTGCCAAACTTTTCTAGAAAACGTTCACTTGTATTTGAATACAGCTACAGTAATATATGAAAAACTTTAATATTTCTCTAATGCAGAATAACACACCTTACTTAGCTTATAACATGTTTAAACAAACATTGCTGTGATATTAATATTAGTCTGATTCCTACAGTTCTCTCAGGTACGTTGAACAGAAATCCACTTGTGATTGACCCAGATACAACACCTGTCACTGGGATAGTTGTGATCTCGTGCGCACGCACAGACACACACACACACGCAGACTCACTCACTCATTCATTAATTCGCTCGCACTCACGATGCAAAAAATATCAGCACAATCAATAATTCATAATATAAACAGTCTAACATATTATTATTATTATTTACTCATATTATAAATAGTTTCTAAAATATACACACACAATGTTCCTGATCTCAAATATATTGTATCATGTAATCACTATTCATTTGTAATGCTGGTGTTCGCTATGACACTGTGCTACCAGCATTATATTCATGTGGTTTGAGGCTTTATTAACATCCATACCCCTACCCTAAGACAATGCAAATATAGCGGTAACTTTTGGTTGCACAATCTAGCACAATGGTAGCATTATTCATCAGAACACCAGCACACAAAGGTGGGCTAAAAACATCAGGGAGGTATTGTGTCACTCTTTTCCTCGATGATCGCAACAGTTTCATGAAACCCAACGGTTTGTTTTCTTTTGGCTCAATGCATGTTAGGGCATCATAAACAGGCCGACACATGCCACCTGCAGTGTTAGATGGAAACGCCATAGCTTTGCGCGCAAAGCACAAACGGGAACAGATTGGAAAAGCGCCACGATTGCCACAACAGCGCAGATTACAGGAGCAGACAGTGTGTCATGCAGGATTTGGATCTGATGACAGTTAAAAAGAACAGATTTAAATCGAAAAGATGTGAAGCAAACAAGATAGAGAGTGCAGTTAGCATGAAAAGATAAACAAGACAACCATTCTGATGATGGTACATGTTGATAAGCTGACAACAGCACTCAGAATAAGGCAGAAGAGTGCGCTGAGGTAATTAAAAAAAGAGTCTAATTAACAATCTTGTTAAAATCATCTTAGCTTTGACATGAAGATCATTTATGACCTGAATCTGTGCACTGTGGGGTGAACTAGCAGTGATTTGGCAGGAGACTAAGTGACAGCCCAAGGCATTAACTAACAGGAAAGGACAGGGAGGAGGAGAAATCTACTAAAGCCCTTTAGAACAGAGAGAGTCTGAGGCATACACGTGAGAAAGAGAGACAGACTGATGCAAACACCCCATGAAGTGATAGCAGGAACAGCAGGGGAACAGCAGAAAAACAAGGCAGGGAGGGAGCAAAATATAGTCTGTGTTGCAAGAGAACAGAAACTGATTTGAAATAACAAGCAGAGGCAAATGACCCACATTTAACTATGATGAGCCTGCATATCGCAAACTGAGAAAAAAACGAGAGGAAAAGAGGAAGGAAGTAGTGAGGACCGAAAGCTAAAATGACAACACTGACCCACTTGGTATTCAACATGGTCAAAGCAATGTAGAGTCAAAATCAACTATTTTCTTTCATAATGCAAATTCATTGTCTTCTAAACGGTTACATCAAAATAAACTATTAATTTCTAAAATTAACTAATAGTTTGGTTTCATAACTCTAAAATGTCCATTCTATAATATTAATATGAACAAACATTAACAAGGTAATTTTATATTTTGCCCAAGTGAAAAAATAAAAGTACTAATTATTAATTTATTATTTATCTGATAAATGTTAAAATAATATTAAATAAACAAAATATTATAGCAGTTTAATATTGTATAAGACATTTAAAAATAATGTAAAAATGATTTGATTTATACATTTAACCAATAAATATTCAAATAAAATAATATTAAATATTCTTAATACATTCAAATACAAGCATCTATAATTTTAAAATAAAATACTAAATTTTAAATACTGCATATGAATTTAGTCAATATTATAAATACACAGTGTGTGAAATGGTTATTCATTTCAAGATTTTGTGGTTAGATTAAAATTTGGGAGAAATGTTGGGTGGTTTGGTTTTACATTTTTGCGCTTTATCCATTATGCAGTAACGCATTATAATAAGCAATGTCGCAAAATCAGAGACCCTCCCCTCAAAGTCTGAATACAAGTGGACACAGGAGACGCATTTGGAAAGCATATTATATCAATACCAAGTGTGAACAGCAGTCTGTCTTGCCATGACAAAAGATCAAATCACCCAGGATCTTAATACACGATGTAATCAGGGCCAGAGGAACAGAGAATGGGAAACAAAAATGGAAAAATTAAGGGTTTGCTTAGCAGTGAGAAGGTTAATGATGATGTTTACCTGCTGCCAAGGCCTCTGGGTCCCTGCCCTGTCGATCGGCCTCTAGCCATTGGTACAAAGCTGAGATGGCAAACACACAAACAGACAAACAAAAAACAAAAATGTCAAACCGAACACAGAAATGGAGAAGCAGACAAAATGATCTGATGCGTGACTACTAAATTCAAAGTGCAATGGCTTTGCAGACAGACAGCGTGTGTTATTTTGCAGGCTGAGCATGATGGAGGTGAACGGAGACATGTTTTTCACAGCGAGCACAGCTTGACTGTAGGCCGCAATCTCTGCCGGGACGGAGACATCACGTTGTGCATGACCAGCAAACACTCGCAGAATATCTTAATGGTGGGTGTTGAAGGAACACGAGTTCCTAAGTAATATCTTAGAGGTTGCTAAGAAATCTCTACATGTGCAACCCACACACACATATTCAATAACAGCTGACAAGTCATCTTTGATTTGGCCTCAAATAGTTTGGATGATCAAAATTGGATGCGTTATTAAATATCACTCAATGTGCACTGATGAAAATCCCAAACCCTGTCAAAAACATGTTTGGATCATATTTCACTTATAAATCAAAAGATAAAATCGAAATCAAATATTGAGAATACATTAACAATTTGTTGTACTACTTTAGCTTATTCTGTTAAAAATATATAATTGCATCCATAACACAGTAATGAGAATCTGCCTGAGAAAAAGGGTTATGAACATATAACATCAGATCAGTTATGGTCGGGACTCGGGAATATACTTAAATGTCATGTACACCATGTTAAAATGCATAAAAATAGATAAATACTAAGAATGGGATTAATTTATTAGGAAGTGAGGCACTGATTCTAATTTCTTTATTTTATTTATTCATATATATATGAAAGAAATGAATGCATTTGTGTGTGCTGTTATTGAGATTCCCCACACAGGAAGCCACTTCTGTGTCTGCAGTGTTATGAACGGTACTTGCAGGATGACTCAGCCTGTGTTACGAACAAATGTCACTACCTTTAACAGTCTGGTCACTACTGACTGAATAAGTACTCTTTGAACTCATGTGAGATCATAACTACTCCAAAATCCATCACCTGCCATAGTCTTCCTCACTCAATGAACCCATATCACATTTTCAAAGCTGATGGATGTTAAATGCAAGTCAGCTAAGTCTCAAAATAAGGACCATACCACATTTTTTGTACTATGATATTCTTTCCAGTACGCTTAATCATAAGAACCTTTTTATCCAAAAGCCTTGCAGCAGTGAAACAGAGTATTGGATTTGTGATATTGAGCTTCAAAGACCAAAAATCACTGGCATTGCTCCGAGCACCATTCATTTTAAAAGCGCTGATGGAAGACTGGGAAAGAGCAAGAGACGGCACACAATGTCTCCTGCAGAGCCTTTGTCCATACTCAACAGCGTTACGTAACTGCGCTCTTGCTGTGTGTGTGCGTGTGTGTGTGTGTGTAAGTGCTGATTGGGCACATTGTGAGCACGAAACATTGGGGTCTTTCTGCGTCTCGCAGGGTTTGGACAGTCAGCACAGCTCTGCTGTCAGCCTCATGACGCATCTGCTGAAGCTGTAATCCACAACAAGTCCCAGCCCGTCCCAAACCTCGGTTTTATCTTGCTGCACCACAAAGATAAGCAAGAAAACCCTTCATTTACATGGTTTGGTATTGAAATTTCACATGGCAAATGACTTTAATTTGCTTGATACAAGTTACATTGAAAGCCAACAGAGGGATGGAGCAAGTAGCAAAAGTCTTTCATCTTTATTTAAGATATTTAATGAGACGGTCCCAATGTTTTATTAAGAAAAGAGCCTTGTAGCATAGGGAACATGGTTAACCTCAAAGAAACGGCTCAGTCGATTAAAACAACGTAATGGCAGACTCTTTCAGAGCATGACAATTCACACAAGATTGTCAAGATAATTTTAGTGTTACTCATATCAGCCTGTTGCACGCATTCAGGTCAAAGTTTACAGAGAATAAAACACTAGGTGTGTTTACATCCACGTTAAAAGTTTAAATATAATTTAAAAACACATTAAAAGTCGTATCAGTCTGGTTTTTGTGAAGTGGGAATAACAGACGAAAATGCTAAGACATTATTAAGGTGCGTCACAATACGTGTACTTATGCACTATTCTATGCCGTTTTGTAGCATATAAAGTTTGCCCACTGGAAATTTAAAAAAAGAAAAGTGCAGTTTAAATACCTGTATGGCGCACTTAATCGAGAAAAAAAAAAAAAATGTGTAATGTTGGACACCATGCATCCAACTGTCGCTGCTTTATGTAGTGAAGGGGGTGTGACGATCAGACTGAATTTTAAAAGTAAAAAGATAATTTTGTCGTTCAACATCATTCACGACACCAGTATAATTGAGTCATGTATAGTGCATCATTTGGGACACAACTTTACAATGTGGTAGACTAAACTTCTAAAGCAGAGTGTATGGGATGGCGAAACAGATTCAAAAGTGGTACAATTACCATAAAAATTCTAAATGTATACAAAAAATAAACTACCGAAAGAGCCTTCATATTTAACAGTATGGCTAGAAATCTGAGTTAAAGCATATAAATCACACTTACTGAAAACAAACAGTCACGTGGTGTTTGATAAGTCTTATCTGAGGACACAGGTTACCGATGAGTTGGAACTTGGTCAATGAACTAAGTCAACATGACCAGTTCATGGTCTCATTCTGCCTCACACATACACAGATATAGAGAAATCTTAGCAGATCCAATGGCGCAACCCTTTTTAACCCATTTTTGAGACCCTAATCTACTTTGCAACCATACTTTTGTGTTTTTGGAGCTCAAAGCAACCAGTACAGACATTACATATCCAGAGCTGCATCCATCTACTTTCTGACTGTCATTAAAGTTAAAATATTTATATATTAAAAAGCTTTTACTTACAACAATTTAATGTACGTGCTATTCATTTTGCACTGCAGACCAGAGACAAAAAGACATACATTTATATGATGAAGGCCTCTGAATGGCCTTATCTCAGTTGTAATCTATTAGATGAGCACCATGCAGAGTGGTAAAGATATTATGCAACTGGATTTATGCGCTCGTGACATAACTCGGCAGTTATGATAAATATTGCCCATTTGGCACCCGCCAGCTTCCGAGTTCTGACAGCATTAAATGGCTCTCGTCTAGAGCGATGATAATTATGACATATATTCACCCAAAGCAGACACTTCCAACTAGATGCATTTCTTGAGAGAGAATGTCTTACATGATTGGATAATACTTTTATATTTAATGATGCTTATTGTGGATATGCATGTTTTTGGATTGTACTTACGTAAAAAAAATTATATTTGTAGTTACATTTATAATTATTACAATGTTAACACTTTAACCCAGTGTTTCACAACCCTGTTCCTGGATGCACACCAAGCCTGTGTCCGAAATTGTCCCCTATACCCTTAAATAGGGCACTTTTTGAGGGAACAACCATTTGTGATGGTGTCCAAAGTAGATGTTATCGAGTGCACTAAATGCACCGCGATTACAAGTGTACAACTGATGTACACTCAACGGCTAGAGAATACCCATAATGCACTGTGATGGTTGAGCTGAATAAAGACGGCGCACGCAGCTGAATGATCCATTCATTTTCAAACCCCTGGTCCATTGTGGGTACAGCGTAATATCCAACAGTATAAATTCTTTTTTTTTATTGATTACTAAATTGTTTAATTAAGGTTTATACATGCTAGTTCCTATAGAGTTTAAGATAAATCTTTTCATTACTACTGAAGTTTCGAATGATTATTAAACGCAAGCACAAACTATGCAAAAGCGGCAGCCATTCCGGCGCACTCATTGTCCAAATTCGCTCACAATACGTACATTAATTTGAGGCATATACATAGTGGTTAAAGACATCCAATATAAAGTGGGACCCAAGCTCTTAATAAATACTTGATCTTACACATTTTCCAACACTGAGGGCCTTTTACCAAATCTGGAGTAGAAGACTGGCCTGCACAAACCTGCTTAGACTTAAACCCCTATTGAACGCATTTTAGAACTGACAGCAGGCCATTATCCAACATTAGTGCCTGACCTCACTGATGTTCGTGTCTTGCTGAACATTTCATATGTCGAAAGCATAGCAAAAAAATATTAATCCCTCCTTTTGCTGCCATAACAGCTTTCAGGGATTTGCTCCCATTTAGACACGATATCATCAGTGAGATCAGGCACTGATGTTGAGTGATGGGTTCTGGCTCAGTAGGGTTTATCCTATGCCATGTTTGTAAATAATTTCTTTATCATGCTTTGTGAACATGGGTATTGCTGGACAGAAATTACCCTCTTTAAAATGTTTTTAAAAAAATAGTTTAGAAAAACTTAACATGTCTCAAAAGTTCTTTCAATTTTTACATATTTACAGTAAAGTATAGTAAAAGTTAATGACATAAATATAAAGAAAGTTAATGACGTATAATTACAGCCATGGTACATGCTGTGAAAATGTGAGTCCCATCCCATGTTTGCAATACAGTACTGTGCGGCATTGAGCTTCACTTGAAATTAAGAGGAGGGCAGATTACAGTTGTACTGAGTCTCTGAGTAGATTATGCTAACAGACTTACAGATCCCCTCCCACCATCTCTGATCTTCATAAACAGTCTAGAAAGTACTGGGGGAGAGTAAAAACACGACTGAACTGCTGTACATTGGTTTCAATTTTCAAAAGAATGCAGGATTAAAAGTTGTAGATAAAACATTAGACACTGAAAAAGTGAAAATGATGAAATGTTAAGTTAAAATACCCAGGGGTGGACAAAGCATGGAAACATGCTTTCCAACAATTCAGGCCGATTGGAGGGAAAAGTCAATGGGAAGCCGGGGAGGTGTTACGACATTAGCATAGCCATTGTCCCCGTGTCCATGCTGGTGCTCACAGACAGATGGTCCAGGAACCAGTCCTCTTTATGGCTGCTGCCTTGTGTCTCTGCCTCTAGTCTCAATACGAGCTGGCCAGTGTCATTAAGAAACAATGAGCGGAGACACGTCATGCAGCCACAATGTAACAATGCGCCATTTGACGGCCAATATTTGTTAGTCTTGTCTGGCCTGAAGTATTAGAAGCTGCTTTCAGCAGGTATGTTTGAAATACCACTATGAAGTGAAAACAGCCCAATGTTTCACCAGAGCCAATGTTCATGTATTGGACAACAAATGGAAGACCAGCACCATTTAGAATATAGATGCACAATATTAGCAATCAGTTATCAGCCTATTGGTCAATAATATTGAATATTTCATTTTTATAGACAATTTTTACAACTTTGCTATGATCTACAGTATCTTTATAACAATAATAACACAATTAATTAAATTCAATTACTAAATGTGATATTTAGCCATTCTTACAATGAATATCCATTTTATTATAATGTTTTGATGCATGTTTATTTGTAACTGATTTTAGGTGTTTTGATCTTTATTTAGACATTTTAACATCAGTATTTAATGGATTTTAGTCACAAGTTCAACATGCAAATAATATTTTTAAATATATTAATATTTTATCACAAGTTAAATAAATATAATATTTATATATATATATATATATATATAGTTCCATTATTTTTAATTTGTTTACACACAAAAATCATCAGGACGAAAATGTTTTTTTTTTAATCGAAACGATGCCATTTTATTTTGTAAACAAAAGGCAAGAGTTGAACAGTGTGCAGATTTTCCTCATTTATTTTTAAGTAACTTTAATTTTGATACTGCACCTGTTTGGAGAATAGATCATTCGAATGTGTACTTTATTCCTCTTTCGAGATTCTTTAGAAGACACAGAATCAAATTGACCTGAGAGCAATCAAGGGGGACGTCAGAAGTAAGAATTTTTCTTGCACATATTTACTTTTTGTATGACTCACATCACTGCCTAGACAACAACCCACTAATGGCAGACACACTGCTGGCTGAGTAAAATAGCATCTTGTTTGCCCAAGTGCTTGTTACAAGCTGCTTCGGGGCCACTATAAAAGTTAAATAGCGATGATACAGTGAATCAAGCAGCAGCACTCTAAATCAACAGGTACCTGAAGGGGACCAGACGTTGTCGATTCACAGTTAATGACCGCTCAAGGTGTCAAATCCTCAGTAAATGAAGGTAATTCAAGAGACTAATCCCCTCTTTAGGTAGAGATGTGAACGATGGAGACAGACTAGAACATCACAATGAAACTTTCTTGCAAAAGAAAACCCATTTTATTGATGCATCAGTAAAGAATGAGAAAGGCTTGGGTGCAGCACGTTTTGTAGGGAACTGAAATCATACAAAAAGCGCAGACCACCAGAGCATAACAATGTGTGCATGTGCATGACTGTGATTCAAATTTTGTGTTTCGTGTTTTCATTCTCTATTACTGTTCACAATAAAGACACAACAAATAACAAGTGACTGCTTGGAAAGAAATTTCTTTCTGACATGTAGCAATCCTCTTCTCGTAGAGTCGAACACAAGAGGCCTATTTATAGTCTTTATTTTTATCCTACTCAGAGGACATATACTAGCCTTAGGCCTAGAATATGAGTGTTTGACAGGCCCTCTAAGAAACTAACACATAGTTGAAAGAGTCTGAAGAATAAACAAACATGAAAGATGGCCAGTAGTGCAGCTTGTTTTCCCCAAATCATTTTGTTATGGAAGTAATTTAGAGAAAGTTTACGATAACACATTGTGAGATTTGAAACTGCATCGTGAGATAAAAGGTTGCAATAATCAGACACCATCACATTGCAAGATAAAGCCGAAAACTATTAAAAATAAAGTCGCACTGTGATATATATTGCAATTTACAATTACTAGTCAAAATTACCTTCCAAGATAAAAAGTTGCAGCTACAAGAAACAAAGTTCCATTGCGATATATAGTTACGATTACAAGATATAAAGTCGCAATTACAAGAAACAAATTACCTTTGCAAGATAAAAAGTTGCAGCTACAAGAAACACAGTTCCATTGCCATATATAGTTACGATTACAAGATATAAAGTCGCAATTACAAGAAACAAATTACCTTGCAAGATAAAAAGTTGTGGTTACAAGAAAAAGTTGCATTGTGATATATTGTTGAAATAAATGACATGATATAAAGTCGCAATTATAAGAAATAAAATTGCCTTGCAAGATAAAAAGTTGCAAGTTACAAGAAACAAAGTTGCAGTGCAATGTAGTTGGAATTACAAGAAACAGTCGTCTTGCGTGATCGTAATTATAAGAAATAAATTGCCTAGCGAGATAAAAAGTTGCATTGCATGATTATACTTGCATGATATGATGATTATAACTTACGATATAAATTAACTGAGATATAAAGTTGCGATTACAAGAAGCGGCTGCTTTACGAAAGTCACATTGTGAGCTATAAAGTTGCAATTCTAAGAAATAAAATGACCTTGCGAGATAAAAAGTAGCGGTTACAAGAAACAAAGTGGAATTGCTAGTTGTAATTGTGTTTTAAATTTTATCTTGTAATTGCAAGAAATACAATTGCCTTGCGTTAATAAAGTTACATTGTGAGATATAAAGTTGCAATTGTGAAATAGCCTAGAAAGCTGCACTGTGAGAAAGCCACAAAAGTGAGATATCAAGTCAGATTGTGAGAAATAAAATTTCTAAAGAATGCAATTTCGCAATTACAAGGAAAAAAAACACTTTGCAAGATAAAAAGTTACAATTATAGCTTTATTTAATTTTACAATGTGGAAATGGTCTACGACACTTTGGCCTTGCAGAGGGTGACAAGATCGAAAAACGTCAACTGCAGTAATCAGAGCCGAGGACAACAGTCCAATCAACAAGCCCCTGCCATCAATGAAAGGAGGCACAACTACTCAAAATGACATCAATCGAGGGGCCACGGTGTGTTTATGTAATGAATGATCACTTCAATTAACCTTGACACAGTAAAAAACAGTTAAATAAAAATCCTCCAAAACAAGAAACAGATTGTACAGGGACAGACCAGTGAAAGGGCGACCAGCAGTGTTGATTATGCTGAAAAGCCCTGGGAAGGGGGGGAGATGGGTCATATGAGTGCAGGGCCCCTCTGGGATTGGACGGCCGCACATTAAGTCATGCAGAAACGCGCTGAGGTACCCAGCAGGAAGTGTGCATTTGGAACAATAGAACTGAGGAAGCAGGGCCAAAAATATATCAGGAAAACCATCTCTCGCTCTTTCCATCTTCAAGTGGTTTGAATTACAAATGAGCGTTCTCATCTTCTCACAGGAGGTGCAACCAAAAGCTAACCTTCAGAAACTAGGCCACCAGAGAATACAGGTGCAATAGGGTGGGGCGAGGGGGCTTTTCAAAACACTTGATATTGATCAAACAAGAACAGTAGGATAATCTTCAACAAAGGTTATGCTGTACATGGATCTCTCAAATGAAGCATCTCACAATGCTATTCACAGTGCGAGGCTTATCTGAGCAACCCGGGATGATCAAATCCAAGCCATCATGACACTGAACAAAATTAATCAAGTTCAAACTGTTTAATCATGATGAACTTTATCTGGGGAACCAGACCAACCTCACAGTGGACAGTCAGATTTGTTTAAAGGGGTAAAGGCTTTTCTCTCTGTACAAACATTACAAACCAGATTTTTAGATTGTGGTGCTGCTATGATAAGGGGCTGAGGTTGATGTCCAAGGCATTTCCAAGTCCCAAGTCTCTAGAAAGGTCTCAATTCAGTGTTGTTATTGTTAACTGAAATTAAGATTATTAAAATGATAAAGTAATACATTTTTGTCAATTGAAATAAAACTGAAATGTAATCAAATATAAGTATTAGATGAAAAACTAAAACAGTTAGTTCCAAGGGCATTTTCATTTAAGTTGAAGTATATTAAAATTACTCAAACCAAAACTTAAATAAAAAATAAAGCTTAAATATATAAATAAAAAACTGAACAAAAGAGACTAAAGCAAGCACCTAACAAAATTACTTGCATTAAAAATATGAAAATAAAAGCTAATTCAAAATGTTAATAAATAATAGAATACTAAAATAACTAAGTTCCACCATCAATGTCTATGCGATTTTCTTTTATTATTATTATTGGTAATGATTGATTTTGGATATTTAATTGCACATACTTTCCTCCTCTTTTTAAATGTACCAATGCCGTCATTTAAAGCATTTGGAATATCTATATTTGCAAACTGTACATTAGATCATTAATTGTTTAATTAATTGTAGCATTTACAAAAATATATATTTTAGTGTCATTTTTTATTTACACAAAATAGTGTAGAAATTTAATGAAAACCATTCATCATTATCAACTACTATAACATGACATATTATCGGTTTATTCTATCAGCTACAATTTTAATGTGAATTTCTAAATAAAAAGTATTTTTGAAAACATCAACTTGCATTTCCCAGGACAGTTGCACAGGCTTAATTTATAGATTTTAACAAGTATAGAGCTAAAATAGAAGCTCTAAGCAGGTTCATCAGTTTGCTGTGCTCCCACACGGCCTGCTCTGTACGCTCTCGGTTAAAAAGAAAACACATCTAATCCACGAGACCATCACACACATGCAGCTTAGCTCTTCACACAGTTCACCAGCAGTCTGTTAAACTGCGCCAGGCCTTAAAAAGGTAGAGCAATCATCATCACATCTGTTAAAACAAGGCCAGACAAAGATTGGAGAAAAACAGGGTTAGTGTAGACAGGCTGGCTACTGGGATTACAAGTTGTTGCTTTTAGAAGCTCGGTTTGCTCTGACAATTACACTTGTGCTCTTGGCAATAGCTTTTGTGCTTTCAAATTAACTGACAAGAAATGTGCATATTGCATATGAGACTATTAGTAAACACACACACAAACAAACAAACAAACCTCGCAGTGCCAAAAAGCACCACACCACAAGCTACATAAATAATATCGGATACAGAAGCCACACAGATCATTTGAGATTGTCTCTTTGATAACATTCCCAGTATGAGTGAGTGAAATCAAAAACGATACGTAGTGAAAGCCAGGTGAGCTGCCCAGCAGTGGTTGTTAAATGCAAGCTCATTGGAAAGACCCTTTGACACTTTGGACAGACTGCAATACTTTGTGATATCTTCAGTATCCAACAAGATGCATTATAAGGCAAATAAGCCAAAAACTAAAGATATAATCAGTTATCAGGCACGAGACATCGAAAAATATTTAGAGAATCGATATATGAGGATGCTGATTGTTTTTATTGGATACTTTAAGGCTCAATTAAACATTGAATGGATCTGATCTGATCCTTCCTCCAACACTCACTGAACACAACACTGATTGGGAACATTGTAACTCAATTTAGGTAAGTGGATATTAAATTGATTTATCTCAAATCCATCATTTTTATCTACATGTCAATATATAAAGATATAGCCTAAATATGTTCATTTCATATTTGTAGTTGTGCTCATATTTTTAGTTGTGCTCATATTTTCTCGGACAGCCATCCATCACAAGTCAACTCCATCCCACAATTTTTGTAAAGACAATGTTTGGGATTTTAGGTATTTTTATTTATAGTCACCAACAATATCAGGAAAACAAAATGGCTACTACATTTAGGTTAATAAACGTGTGATATGCAAAAATATGGTTATTTTCTCAAGACTCCGTTAATCATGTCTGACATGATGGTTTCATAAATTCAATATGAAACCATCTTGTTGTCTCAATAAATTAGAATTAATACTAGTTTATAAATTAAAAAAAAAAACATTTTTCTATCTTGGAATATTGTGACTTGAGTGGTGTGCAATTAAAATATAGGCCTACCCCAAATATAGGTGAAAACTTCGATTGACAGATTAATCCAAAACAATTCACTGATACCTATACTAGATTTTGTAGCATGTCTCAATTATATAATTTCTTAGGGTCCCGTGTCAAATTCAAGTCTGCTATTCCCAGCCAAGCGTATTAATACATTAAATGTATACATTCCTAAAGTCCTAATATCAGGAGGCTATAATGGGATTCAAGCAGGGCTCATAAGAAATCAGTGCACGTCAGTTCGTGTTTTATTATACCTAACTGTGGTTTGTTTACCATCACGCTACAATATATAAAACACAACAACCCAGTCTTACCTGCCAAAGCATCGGGCTCCAGACCAGTTTCGTTGTCTATACCGCATATAATGAAGTAATGTGCGAAGCGACAGGGCGCTGACCCTGAGCCGCTCATAGTCGCGCTCATCTCGGCTCGAGCTGATCCGCTTTGTTATACAGACCCAACCAGCTCCATATCCAGCGTCCCCAGGCAAATGAACTGAACCAAAGAGAGGTTGTAATAAAGACTTATCGCTATGTTTTCGTGCAGTAAGCTTCGGAAAGCCGTCTATGACTATCTAGTTTGGTTTGAAGAGCGTTTGCTGTGTCTGCGAGTTGTATCTGCTTTCACGAGCGCACTCACACTGCTCGCGCACTGACGCACCGCTTCAGCTGATCACACTCAGCCAATCCAGTCCTTTCAAATGTTTGACCACAAGTATTTGTCGGAGAGAGAGCGATGTGCAATGATGTACGCGTTATCTTTCAAATGTTATGGTTTAATATAAATAAATATATATGTTTCATATTTCAATATATTGTTATTATTGTATTATACATCATATTATCTAAGAAAAATATTTGTATTTGCTCATGTAGTGTTTTAATACATTCCTGATTTGGACCAATGTATAGGCTAGATAAATAAATACAACAGTATCAAAGTGTTGGTTATAGTATAAGCCTACTCAATAAAAATATGCCATAAATCAAATATTTTAAATATACAGTCTTTATGTTGTTTCTACATTAATTTGGAGATTCAATGTGATATAATGTATTACAATATAAAAAACATATTACAAGTTTTACTGTATGTTACTGTACTCGCAATTAATTGGGCTACAGAAACAACATAACTTACTGTTTTAAATGTTGCATTAAGTAAAGCTAAACATTAACAGTTTATGTAAAGTTTCTCATTTCTTGTCAGAGGATGAAATGTTGCGTAGGCCTTTATAATTTAGCATTTTAATGTTTATTTTATTATTTATTTAGAAAGTGTACTGAGTCCCCCTAGTGGGCCTCGTTCACCCAGTGGAATGTACAGTAGTGGCCAAAAGTGATGTCCAAAAGGGACATTTGTTTCGAGTAAACCATCAAAATATGAGGATTTATATAAATAAAATATATATATATATATATATATATAATATATATATATATATATATATATATATATATATATATATATATATATATATATATATATTTTTTTTTTTTTTTTTATGAGGAAATAACAAAACACAAAATGTGGTTAAGGTAGCCTCTTCATCTGACAAAATGATTTGGCAAAGCAGGCAAAATACATCACTTACAGGTTTTATTTTACTATGTTCTCTCTTGTGCATTTGTTCATAATTTCTTTGTATGACAGCCTAGCCAAAAATGATGTTTGCATAATTTGGCATGTGTCATTGGATTATCACAAATAAAAAAATTGTCAATGCAATATAATTACAAAACCTTTAACAGATGTTTAATAATACCTATTTGAATAAAGGGTGGAGACATCACTTTTGGGCACTATACTGTAAGTGACTCAAAAATACAGAATAATAAACATATAATAGCTGAAAATGGCATTACAGCCATGGAACCAGTCTGCCAATTTTAATTAAATACTGTATATCCTTTTCCACAAATGTTGGCCTAAGATCAGCTAAATGACATTGACGATATATTCACATTTTGAAGATGCTAACTTTTTTTTACCTACTGCCTTATATTTGCGTATTGTGACGTAGGAAGAAGTCTGATGTCAAAAATATTTTTAAGCGTAATGCCGTAATAGTCAGGATGAAAAGAGTAGGATAATTTTGACACGAAAAGCCCAAGCTACAGCACCAGTATATAGAGAGAAGCACCAATGGTAAATTAATCAAGAGCTCTGTGCATCAGATATTCTACAGCATTTTTACCTAAATATGGGTTTTCATTAATGAGGACTTAATTAGGAGAACTTTCTTTTTCCTAGAATGATGTTTAATGAATTACCATTAGCAAAAATCTACTCCATTACACAGGGCATGAAATCAGCCAAAACTCTTTTCTAGCCTCATGGCCATCCCGCACTCCTTCTGTTAGAGCTCGACCTATTAATCCTCATCCTTTTAATGTTCACGATTAATTAGACAAAACTGTGCAATTTATTACTTATATATATATATATATATATATATGCAATAATAAAATAATAGAAAACTATCAGTTAATCAATAATATAGCTTTTACTGATTATTTTATTATGCATTACTGTAGTAATATACACATTTTAAATATCTATAATCATTCAACATAAATGTGCTATGCATTAAATATTATGCTATGTAAAATATTCATGATGTGAAATATTATATCATCCACAGATAAATTCATTATGGCCATATTATTACAATAACGCCCTCTGTTGGATAAACTAATGTGTTGCTACTGCCTCTGCATTTGTGTATAATTTCCCAGTGATCTCTGTTTTTCAGTTTGCTTAAAAAAATTATGAAAAGAAAATAAAACAAGCTGTGAAGTCCATCACTTATAGTAAGGCGTTTAGGCAGTATTTTATTAAAGTAGGTAATAATTGTAATTTTAACGAATTGCGGTGTTTCCAGAAGTAAGAACACAGGTGAATAACCGACAAACAATTTAAAAACGTATAGACACAATAAATATAAAAATCAAATAAATAAATCAAAATCACACACACACACAGAAAATACATTCTTTGTATTCTGCATCTGAACTATACTCTGAAGTATTCCGACAGTCATAGATTAAGTAGGCCTAACTAAAATAATCTATTCAAATTAATTACAAAAAGTAAAAAAGTTGTTTTGGTTCTTCTGAGATCTCTCTTTGTAACCAATGAATCTTCATGACTTGAAAAAAAATCATCTTTGGCTGAATACCTTTCAATAAATCATTTAAGTCATTTTAAGGCCCCCTAGTGGGCGCAGACCACTGGTTGAGAACAACTGGTAGAGCTAAAGTAGTCTCTTGATAGGCTACACTAGATTGCACTCTACAATCTCTGTTGCATCACTTGCATGTCGACAGAAATGGTTACCATGGTAGAGTATATTTTACCTATACAAACTTTCAAGTGTGACGTCTCTGTTGTGGGAGGGGCCATATGACAGGCAGGGGTCCGAAAGGTTTTTGTACAGCACTAGCTACAGTTAATAAATAACGCTGAGTCCATATTGACAGAGGCACACTCACTGCCAACTATTCCCCAGCTTTAGCTGAGTCCAGTGACCAGTCGATGTCCTTAGTGGAAACCTTCACCCACCTCCACGAACACAGGTGTTCAACCACTAAATATTCAGAAACACGATCTGTGTGAGGTGACTCATGTTTATACCACACCCAGTACACAAAGAACCAGCATAGCACTGCTACACGCCCAACAGAGACTCAAACACCTGATGCGTAATACCAACTCCATCTGCAATGGCGGTGGAGGCAGACTTTATGCGGTCTGTGTTGCCCGTTCAGGGCGCTTTTCACTCGGAAGACTCTTCTTTAGCTTTACCACAGGCGGACAAACTCAAGGACACTCACCGGTTGAACAGACTACAGCAACAAGTGCAGCTCACGCTCTCTCGGAAAAGAAACAAACCAAAATTGCCAGGTATGTAGAATGAAACCGGATTATATAAAGCAAACTATTTAGAGATAATCAGTGTTTTGGCTTGGAATAGGAGTACAGGTGTGTTTATTTTATATTTCTCAAAAAACAAAGGACGTCAGTCAAATGTTTATGGTCAACTTTCACTGGTCCTTTGTTCTCAACTCTGTCCTCATTATGTCATTTTATAAATGTTTTCATGCGTGTTTAAAATAACATGCAAAAGAAAATGTATGTATTCTTCTTTCTTTTTTTATTGTAGTTTTGATGTATACCATGGTACTGAATGAAATATGGTTTATTCATATACTGTAATATTTACATAGTACTTCAAGGTAATTTGAAGAATATTTGAAGTCCAAATATAGCTATACTATAATAATATTTAATAAAATATCTATGTAATATAATATAATAAAATGTCCAAAAGTGTCCAAATAAACCCATTTGTTACCTTTTTGGTAGTAGAGAAATGTGAAGCCTACCTTAGTTTGTCAGAACTCTCTCATTCAAACCTATTTAGTAGAATTTGTAAGTGAGCATGAGGAATATGTTTTCCATGATATTACATTGTATTGTATTGTATTGTAATTCGATTGTGTGTGTTTTGGGCGTTGCAGATACATCTCTCTCAGACAGTCTGTCCAGTTGTCATATTTCAAGTAGTTCATCTTTAGGAAATCTACACGTAAAGGTAAAAACTATTTTCCAGTGGGATAAATGTGTTCTTTAAACAATAGTTTGCTCAAAAATGAAAATTCTGTCATAATTTAGTTCATGCAATAAAAGTGAATGGTGACTAGGGCTGTCAGCTCAAAGCTCCTTTAAGTTCATACAACTTGTGCTCTATATTCTACATCATCTAAGGCTGTATGATAGGTTTGTGTCCACAATTGTCAATGCCTTTTGGGTGAACTATTCCTTTAATATCACTAAATTCACTTGAGATAATAACACACACTATACTTTGCAGCGGATCTCCGTCAATCATGCATCTACAAGGTCGTTGCGGATGGTTGACCGATCTCAGTGGTCAAGTGCCGAGCCGCCTCGATTTCACAGAGGCTATGGAAGCTTTCGTTACACCACCAAAAGAGCGGGATTATGTTGGGGGACCAATTCTCTCACTCTCCCCTCGGCACCTACGGCCAACCATTCCCATATGAACAATCACCCTCTTCGCTGCGCCCGCTCTGAGGTTCTGCGAAACCCGAGGTTGCACGTTACCGGCCTGTCGTTTGTCACTCAGCCCCCCAATGTCTCTGTGAATGAGAACAATCACATAGATGATACAGATGACGTGTTTTTAACCAGCACCCCACTCAATGCTCCTGCAGAGAGGAACAGGATGGAGTTAGAGAAACACACCCTTCAGAGGACCCTCTGCAAGCCGAGAGAGGGGGGTTTCAGTGCTCACGAACAATCAGAGAACGTGTCCTGGCAGAGTTGCGTGCGGAAGCCGAGCCTGGAGTTTGTTGCAGGAAGACGACCCTCCCAATCTGGCTCAGTGATCAGCATGGAGGAGCGGTCAGGAAGTTTAGTGAGGATAGAAAAGTTGGAGGTCAAGCAACATTCAGTGACAATGTCAGCAAAGTAAGCCAGTCGTTTAAACATTTTAGCTACTCAATCTTAGTTATTTTGTTTTTGTTTTTGAGTATTGAGATTTATTTAAAATTTTTGTTGTTTTAATATCACAGAAATATGAATGTAGTTTCTTATTAGTAATTAACACGTAGAAATAAAGTGTAAGTTTTATATATACACTACCGTTCAAAAGTTTGGGGTCAATACGATTTTCTTTTCTTTTTTTAAAAAAATTAATACTTTTCTTCAGAAAGGACGCATTAAATTGATCAAAAGTGACAGTAAAGACATTTATAATAATGCAAAATATTTCTTTTTTAATTAAATGCTTTTCTCTTGAACTTTCAAAGAATCCTGAAAAAATGAATCACGGTTTGGACAAAAATATGAAGCAGGACAACTGTTTTCAACTGTGATAATAATCATAAATGTTTCTCGAGCATCAAATAATCATATTAGAATGATTTCTGAAAGATCATGTGACACTGAAGACTGGAGTAATGATGCTGAAAATTCAACTTTGATCACAGGAATAAATTACACTTTACTATTCACATAGAAAACAGCAGTTTCACATAGAAATAATAATTTACAATATTACTGGGTTTGTTTTGTATTTTTAATCAAATAAATGCAGCCTTGGTGAGCAGAAGAGACTTCTTTTAAAAACATTAAAAACCTCACCAACCCCAAACTTTTGAACCAGTGTGTGTGTGTGTGTATATATATATATATATATAATACACACACACACAATTTTAGATTTTATATATATTATATAATAGTGATTTTCTCTATAATAGGAATGGACATTGTATTTCTGTCTTATGTCTGTGTGTTAAAGGAAAAGCAAACAAGGTGAACTTGGAACAGAGATGACACTAAAACAGGCTGTAAATCTCCTGGAACAAGATAATATGGAAATACAAATCACCGCAGCAAACTTCATACAAAACCAATGCTTTAACAGTCCTGATGCCAAGAAAAAGGTAAGTGATACTTTACTCTAAAATTGCACACGCTGTTATGATCCACCCAAAAGATGATTATGTACTGTATCTCGCACAGTTAATGTCTAGCCTCAACGGTTGCATTGATTACAAACACTTCAAGAAAGGGAGAGGAAAGTATTTAGTGTGGTTTACAATGCTGTCAGACAGTGAGTAATTAATATGACAACAGCGTTTCATTGTCTTTGTAGAGTTATTTTTCTGCTGTTTATGTTGCTCAATACCTGACCTTTATAGACTTTAATACATTATGACAAACATTAAAAGGACGGTTCTCATTAAAAGGGATGGTGTAGTCTTGTGGTTTAAGATACAAGCCGGGCAATTCAACACTGTTGAATCATTCGGGAGCTCCAGGGTGATTGGCTGCATTTGCTTTGAATCCAACAATAGCCAAAAAATTAACACAAATATTAAGCAGCACAAATGTTTTCAACATTGATAATGGTAAGAAATGTTTCTTGACGAGCAAATCAACATATTAGAATGATTTCTGAAGCATCCTGTGACACTGAAGACTGAAGTAATCATGCTGAAGATTCAGCATCACAGGAATAAATAACATTTTTACATGTATTAAAATAGAAAACATTTATTTTTAATTGTAATAATATTTCACAGTATTACAGTCTTAGTGAACATAAGAGACTTCACAGAAAAACATTGAAAAAAATCTTACAGACTCCAAAATGTTCAAAAGTATTAAAGGTAAAGTAGCAATTTAATGCTGTTTAATTAAGTGTTAGAGAGATTAATTAATTACCAATGTTTTGGTGCATGAACCTTGACTACTAACATAAGTAGACTTAAAGGTGTTCTAAGCTATGTTGGGTGACGTCGCTTGTTGACGTTGGAAGTATTTGTCAAACAAAACGGAGGCTAGCTAGACCCTCCCTCCTCCTCATCCATGCACTAACCCCCCAAACCCTTCTTGTCGGTTATTGGCTGGACCAGTTATGTTTCGTGGTGCGGGTTAGCCCAGTTTGTTTTTGTTGCCATTTGTGGAGCCTGGGGTGTCTGCAGAGACCGCGTTTTTTACAGTGTGTTCAGGGGACAGGCAGCTAGCGGATAGTGAGGAGATGTTTGCTCACTTTGCTGTATGTGACAAAAAAACGCGTGACATCGCTTATAAAATGCTGCAAAAGAGTCAAATATGACCCATTTAAATTTTGAGGTTTCTTATTTTATCATGTTCTATCTGCTCAGGTACGTTATCTTCAAGGCATCCCAAAGCTGCTGACGCTCATGCAGAATGAGAGCGAGGAGCTCCAGCGGGCTGCCGTCAACGCACTCCGAAATATTGTTTACGAAAACAATGAAAATAAAATGGAAATCAAAGACTGTGAGGGCTTCCAGTGATCCTGAAACTGCTCAAGAAGAACCGAGAACATTGAGACCCGACAGCAGCTCACTGGTAAGGGAGCCATTCCAAGTATTCTAGATTTGCACCATATATATTTCATTATGCAGCCAAACTTGACTTCACTTTAGCTGATCCTGCTAAACTCCAGCCATGTCTCCAACTACAAAAACACCCAGATCTTGAAAGCGTGACCTCTACCCTTCCATTAATCTTGCAGATGTTATTCTCTCTCAGGGCTGCTGTGGAATCTTTTCTTCTCATGACCTTCTGAAAGAGCAGCTCGCTAGAGAAGCGGTCAAACCTCTCACAGACAATGTGCTGGTGCCCTGCTCAGGCATTTCTGAAGGGGAAGACCCCAAGTTAGAGCTCCTCGCTGACCCTGAAATTTTCTACAATGCTACTGGCTGCCTGAGGTATTACCAACTGAAATACATGATACAAAAGGTTGAAAATTACTCATTTGGACAAGCCAGGCTGTTCTTAGTAGTGCTAGTACCGCTCAAGTTGTGCTGTGCGTTATTAACAAACCAATTTTAAGTGTGTTTGGCACTGCCATTCAAAAGGTGTGGGGTCAGTAAGTAAAAATATGAATACTTTTATTCAGCAATGATGCATTAAATTAAACTAGAAAAGAAGCCTGACCCTAACTTTTAAACTTTAGTGTAGATATTCTTATTATTGCTGTTTTTAAATATCAAATAAATCTTTTTTCATATATATAGAAATTTGAGCTCAGCCGGTCCAGATGGACGTAAAACCATGCGGGACTGTGAGGGTCTCATTGAGTGCATCATCTACTATATCCGTGGTACCATTGCAGACTATAAACCTGATGATAAGGTACTTACATTAAATTCCCATCTTTAACAAGCAACAGCAACACTGAGTCTTTCATTTTTATGTCTAATTATTAAAGAGGCCATATCACAAGGAATCCATTTTCCTTGATCTTTGAAGATGAAAGAGTTCTATGTACCTGTACAATAAAACTTTATATAGCTTTCAGAACACATTTTCAAAAACGGCAAAAATGATTATTGAAACTAAGCTGCCAAAACGACTCATTCTGAACACTCGCATTGTGACACTATTGTGTCCACATTTACGTCAATGTTATATTTGTTCGCAAAATGTTGTGCCTCACATATATTACCCAATGTGATCCTGAATGATTATTCCAACTTAATGATTAATTCTTCTTTTCCAGGCCACAGAAAACTGTGTGTGCATCCTGCACAACCTTTCTTATCGGTTTGAAAGTGAGGTGCCTCGTGTGGATTCCCCACTAATACAACAGCCCAAACAGAATCACAATGCAGAAACTAGCAACCCCGGCTGTTTCATACTCAACAGTCCCAAAAACTCTGAGGAGGTTAGATTACAACCTAGAAGTATTTCAAATTCAAACATGGCTGATTTAATAATATAGCTGATTATATTTTGTATATTGAGTGTGAGACTGACCAAAATACCCATTCCTAATGCAAAGGCAGTGTTGTAGAAAAACAAATTGACCTCATATGTGGCATCATATGTTGTGGCTCAGGAAGCAGATGCAGACTATCCTCTACTCGAGGAGAAAGGCAGCCCTAATGGTGTGGAGTGGCTCTGGAGCGCCATCACCATCCGCATGTATCTCTCTCTCATTGCCGTCAGCAAAAACCAACACACAAAACAGGCGTCCATTGGATCACTGCAGAACCTCACATCTTGTTCCGGAGAGGTATGATCTGGAAATAAGCTTCATTAAAAGAACTATAATCAGCATTGACTACAATTACATTCAGGCTTAGATTAAAGGTTTTGTTCACCCAAAAATGATTCCGTCATTCCAAACCCTTAAGACTTCCCTTCCTCACCTAAACACAAATGAAGATCTTTTTAATGAAATCTCAGAGATTTCTGTCCCTCCATTGAAAGTCCTGTTTTGTCTCGTCCATTGGTTATCACTGTCAATCAACGCCGTTTCCAATTCAATCGCTTCTTTAAATACGGTTGTCAATCCAGAAACTTTGCAGTGTACTTAGCAGCATGATAAACTAAACTTGTATTCAGATTATGAATGGGTACTAAACAGAAAGAGAAGAGCTCTCCCTTTATAATCACTAAGGCTGTCAATCTCTAAAGCGCAAGCTCACTGATTTCTGCACTCGTGCGAAAACTCCTGTTATAATAAAAAAGCTGTTTTAATTGTACAATGAACCTCTTATTTACGTCGTGTTTAAACTCTGTTGGTTATGATGAAAGGATTTGTGAGCATGTAGGCATTGAACAAAATAATACCTAGTGCTTTTTCAGGCCTCAGTGCTTGTAAAAATGTGCTGTAAATAGAAATCTCTATTTCTATTTCTATAAGAAGGCTTGAGCCTTCTTTTGTTACCAAATGTAATGCTTCACTGAAGTACGTTTGCTTATCAATGTTTCTATGTGAATAAAAGCCTAAATCAAATCTGTTTATCATGTAAAGCAATCGGGTCTCTCCAGAAGACTTAAATTGAATGAGAGTTTTTGGTGAATAGACTTTCAATGGAGGGACAGAAATCTCACAGATTTCATTAAAAATGAAAACTCATTTGTGTTCCAATGATGAACGAAATACTTTGGAAAGACATGCGGGTGAGTAAATGATGACAGAATTAAAATTTTTGGGTGAACTAACTTTTGAATGACTTTGTAGATGTCCCAGGCCATTGCACACTTCATTGTGCACAAGGAGGGAGGCCTATCTCAGGTGAAGAAGATGCTTCAAGAAGGAGAGAAGGAAGATATCAGAATATCTGTGTCACTGCTAAAAAACATCTCTCGCTACCGAGAACTGCATGCTGATATTGGTGAGCTGCCATTTTATACCAATATACGCAAACGGCATATAGTAGTTTTTTTCAGGGGAAAAAAGCTAATGAACATCTCTACAGTTGAACAGGTGCTGCCGGAGCTGGTTGCCATCCTCCCAAACACTGACCAAAGTGTAGAGCAGCCAATAGAGGTCACTGTGACGATATTTCACATCCTCATCAATTTGAGCAATGCATCTGTATTGAACACCACTGCCATCATAAACCAAGGAGCGTTACCCAAGATCATCAGCATCAGCACCAAAGACAACGGGTGCGGTTTCATTTTCAGATATGTAATAAAAGTCATGTATGTTCAGTTATATGACTTGTTTAATTTATACATTTAATTTTCAACTACATATAGGTTTGGACCCACACGGGCGGGCCAAGCAGCCTGTATTTTACTTCATACCCTATGGAGACATTCAGAGCTGCATAGCAGTTTTAAGAAGGTGAGATTACTACATGTTTGCATTCCATAGTGTCCATGAAGTAATAAAGTGTTATTCTCAAATATTTTGGAGAAAATAAATAAACAAACTACAGTATAACAGTCAAAGATCAGGCTTTCACGCCATTATATATTTACTCTTGTCATCTGTTTTTTAATCTATGGCAGGCTGGTTACAGGAAAACAGACTTCATAAACAACAGGACAGTAAAGGCTGTGAATTCTGCTCGTGATTAATGGGATCCAGAAATGTATCGCAAAGAAAATACTTTTCACTTATTTTCTTTAGAAAGATTACAAATGGTGCTAATATCATGGCTTTGGTGTTTGTTATATGTGTTTTGTCTTAATTTAATACCTTTTAGATTATCATGCGTTTTAATAATAGTTATGTCTGTCGAATTTACAAACTTTTGTTTTATTTATTTATTTACTGATCTTTTTAAGATTTTTACTGCCTTTGGTCTGTTTAAATAGTAATATTAAAAGGCATTTTATCTACAAATACTTTTTGTGTATCTGTTTTTATTTTGTTGTTTTTCTTTCTTTTGCAATGGGTAGTAATTTCCTAGCCTTGTGTATCGAAACACTGTATAATATTTTCAAATAAACGACCATAATTTCTCCAGTCATTGAGGGGTTAATGTCTTGTTTGTTTAGTTACCATGGTTCTGTGTGAGTGCAACTTGCACTCAACGCTCTGGTAAACGCGGTTTCTGAAGCATAAAGAATTAATAAAAACCTAAAAGGAATTTGGCATGATAATTTAATACTCGTGATGGTTTCTGAAATCTGAGAATCAGGTTCAGGAAGTGATTTGGTCTTTTGAATAATAACAACATCATAGTGATTTTGAGTCTTTTAAATGATAACAAATCGTAGTCCTCGGTGGGAGGGATCAAACGAAAGATCGAACTCGCTTAACGCTTTGGACAGAATCAGAACACAAACAAAGCGTTCGGATAAAACTGCCGCATGCATTCGTCGAAAACAAATTACTATGGTTTCATGTTTTGATACTTTGTAGCCAACAGGAGTTCGCTTTGACTACAAAGCATTTAATGTACTTTGACGTCACATCCGTAAACAAAGAAGCTCATGCAAGCTGGGCTGTACCAATATGTTACCAGGGGGTGCGCTTCAGTCTAGTTACATGCGACATTGTCGGGATTCTTTGTTTGTTTTATTGAAAAACCAACTTTTAAATAAAAGAAAAACGTTTTCGTTCTTATTCTTTTATTTAGTTTCCCTTTCTACCGATTGTGTGTGAATTTCTCAAGTTAGATTTAATGTTTTTATCGAAGACAAAACGTCGAAAACCCTATAGGTGCATAATAATAGATTATCCCTGTTTCACAAAACAGTACAAGTCAAGTCATTTTAAAGAGCCCTTTAAAGTCCCACAGAGAAGGAGTATCGATATATTTCATCTACAAATCGAGAAAAACTCGGTTGTCCACTGTTGTTTGCCAAGTCTCCACTATCGGGGACTTGACTCAGGTAATTGTTACATATAACAGTTAGTTAGTTTTATTTTGTCTGTAGTTTATATAAGTTATATATATTTTTTTGTAAATTCAAAGATCTGGACAATTGTTATGTTTACATAATTAACTCAAATGGATTACTATGCGTTTATGATCAAGCATTATAGGAAAATTACCGCAAGTGGAACACGTACGTCGCTGCGTAGTTCGCTTTATTAAATGACCAGACGCTCTGACGTCGTCTTATTTAAAAACATTTATTTCATATACAACCCATAAAGTTATTGTTTATTAAGTCCACGTTGCTCATCTTTAAACGGACTGGGGGTTTGCGTGATCTGGAAAGTCGAGTTCGGCTGCTCGTCTGCTTTGACAGTCTGCTCGTGTTTTGCCCTTGTTTGTGTGCTGAAGATTAGGTCACGTGTGCATCGCAGCTGAGCGCAGTGTGTATTGCGTGTGTCGCGCTGTTTACTGCACCTCCTTTTAGGGGCCAAATCTGCACGAGCCGTGACCGATGCCAGTGGTGCTGTTATCGGTGCCTCCCAATTTAAACCTGGCTGAGGTTGTGCATGCATGTGCATCGCTTTCTGTTTTTACCATGCGAACTACTGAATGGGTCTAATACAAGAGGAGGTCGCAGTGTTTTCCCCTATGCACAAAACAGATGCTCTCTTTTGGAAGTAACAAGAATGGAAGGGCTTGAACATGTTATGTCATTGGGCTTTGTATTGGAACCAGGCTCCAAACACTGGTTTAAGTATTGGTATGTGTCTGTGTTAATTGTTTTAGACTTGAGTTGAGACCATTCAGGAGAAAGTAGGCACACAGATATCGAGTTCATAAGTAGTACCCTATTTTGCATGGTGAAGTCGACATTATGGTTTTAACATTATAATAAAATTAAATAAACAATATGAGCATTTCATTTGACTTTATTATTAAAGGGCAAAAGCAATTTAAAGAGACAGTTCACCCCAAAGTAGGGTGACCAACTGTCCTGTTTTCCCAGGACATGTCCTGTTTTCATATAACAATATAACAAATTTCTATCCATACAGAGGAGGCATAACCTACTTTAAATGTATTGAAATTAATAAGGTTTCTTTGAGTAAACTTTGAGTATCATTTGAGTAGGCCTATCTGTTTGCCGGGCCGAGTGTCCTGTTTTTTCAGGACAAAATATGGTCACCCTATTTGTACGTATTCAGTGATCATTATCAGTCAGAATTTCAAGTATTTTTATATTCAGTGGCGGAAACAAGCTTCCATAGTGACTGAGATTGTGTTCCACAGAAGAGAGAAATTGGCATACAGGTTTGGAACATGAGTGTGAGGAAATGAAGATGAACATTTTTGGACGAACTTTAACTCTCAAAATGTGCAGAGAATGTTTGTTGTTTTACAGTATAGCCTACCACGTCTGAGACAACTTTTTTACTTCTGTTGTAACAGGTCAAATAAGCAATAGGTACAATTGTAATTACAAGGAAGGTAGTTAAACAATTAGTTGTTTCAAAGCATCGTGCATAATAGGATTAGTCTTTTCCGAATCCATAATTAATGAAGGGAATTGTTTATTTTTTTCACTGATGCTGACTCAACATTTACTAGAGTTGAATAAGCTTAAAGTCTAGCAGTTACTCGGTAACATCGGGAAACAGGTGTGTAGTGGAGCCTATAAAGGCAGAGGAGTGTAACAAGATAGGTTTGCTTTTATTCAAGATCACGCTGCTATCAGGCGTTATCTGTTACCCAAGAGAAGGCACCGCTCAACGTCAGAATCACATTCAAAATACAATGTCTCTTTGTGGATGAATGCCCACATGAATATCACTGAGCCCTTTTGTTGCCCATTTTATTTTCTCTAGACTTTGCAATTCACTCTTCTTTGTCAACGAAGCTTTATGTCCTTGTGGGATTTTCCAGCACTGAAAGTGTGCCAGCTCCAACCTTCCCATTTAAAGCATCAGCTTCAAGCTCGTCCCAAAAACACCCTTCATTTTAGCCACAAGACTCAGTGCATTGTGTATGTTACATTATACTTATACCTTATTTATGAATTTCCAGCAGCCACTCACAATGCCACTGAACGATGAACGTCCCACTTCCACATCTACGGTGGCCAGTGAGGAGCAGAACAGCGACACAGAGTCATCGGAAAGGTGCGACAGTTTGACCTCGTCTAGCGATGTGGACTTTTCTCGCCAGAGCTTCACCAGCGATTCGTCCAGCAAACACAACTCTCCTTCATGTAGGTGTCCCACTAAAATACACAAATGCATAAGCAAATAAATCATATACTTATTTGTGTACATTTATTTTACACTAAATCAAACAGTGCATTCCTAGAGAATGAATGTTAAGCTCCTTCTGCGATGAATCTAGTGTTATTTTAGTATTTATAAATATTTTGAATTAGCTTTTATTTTTATATTTTCAGTTTTTATTTTTTATTTAAAAAAATCATTTTGTTGCATGTTTTTGTTTTTTCATTCTTTTTTTATATTTCAATTTAGATTTTAGTTCTGATTTAACAATTTAGTACTTAAACTTAAACTCTTGCCAACTAACTGCAATAAAATAAGTTTTTCTGATATTTGTATTATTTTGTTTTAGCTTGATTTCAATGACCAAAAACAATTGTAGTTTTAGTTAACAATATCAACATCTAAACATAATTTTGTTGTTGTTGATAGTGTATAGAATAAATGGTCTTTTAACCTATATTCCCACTGTCCTCAGGCAGCCCACCAAAAACTGTAACACTTGACGAGGTCATGGCCTCGGCTCGAGACCTTTCTAATCTGAGCCTGGCTCATGAGATCATAGTCAACCGAAACTTCCACCTAGAGCCTCCAGATCTACCTCAAAACAGGTACTAAACTGATTTATCATTTCCAGGTCTGAGACCCATTTGATGTTTGGTATAGATGGGAATTAAGGGTGATGATCAGGAAAACATACACAAGAAATATACAATTAAAAGATTTAGATAAGCAATATATTTATGCAGCATTGTTTAGTTGTTGAAACTTGAAGAGTCTGTTGGTTTATTTGTATACATTCCTGTGGATATTGCGTGAATGATTGGGCAGATATTGTGTTTTGCGGTAGGTGGTATGCCATACGGAACCGTTGCCACTGAAACTGCTTTATAACGCACCAGTGGGGCTCGACAGCCTTAGTCAAACGGGTTGGCGCGTATGGTTGGGTTGCGGAGAGATCGTGAGATTGTGGTTCAGTCTCAGCAGCAGGGGGGATGTAGAGGTCAGTAAGCTGGGCTGAGTTGAGTGGGGGACGGAGGGGGGTGACTCTGGGACGCCAGAGTCACTGTCGAGCCCTCTTGAGGTGTCGTGGGCTAGTCGACGAAACACTGAGGACGGAAGGACGGGAAGGTGCCCACCTGAAGACCCGAGAGATGTCCCCTACTCGGCTCAATCCAGACGGTTGTCGTGCTGGTCCTGTAGTTGCAGCCGTCGTGTGTGCTGACGCGCCAAGTACACTGCAGCCGTTAATGCCGGACAGAAGGGGAGTCACACCACCACATGGAAAGAAGCGTAAATGGATGGAGAAGCATATTACCGTAAAGCTACGTCTTAGTTTTGCTTATCTTGGCGAAAGCCGAGTACAAATCAGCATGAAGTTTTAACATCTACTCTCGTGTAATGGAAATCATGAAGATCTGGATACATCCAGTGACTGCGGTAAATAGTGCTGCTGGCAACAAGGGAAAGACCTTGTGACCGCCTGGAGAGACAGCTGACAGAAGGAAAGAGACCCCAATGGGGCTGGTAAAGGTTAGCTACCCTTGTCGGCAGTATCCAGCTCCGTGTTTGCAGGATGCTGGAGACACCCGCCCAAGGCTTCTGAGAAATTAAAGAGAAAAATACCCCTAGAGTCTGCGAGAGCAACATAGTTAACAACTTAGGAATGGAAACGGATATGAGTATGGAGAGTAAGACTAGCTCAAGATCTGCAGTTAGTAAAGTCATTGAACTCCAAGTTTGTGTCTGTGGCTGGAGCAAGGCTACAACGGTCAGGGGTTTGAAGGTTCATCAAGGGAAAATGAAATGCTTGAGGAAGAAGGGACAAGGGCCTCACATTGATCAGTACTTCTTACGAAGTCAGTCAAGTCATTTGAATGAAATCCAGCGACAGGAAGCAAACCACAGCTCGCAGGATATCAGCACCCCTGTCATTGATGAAAGGAGGGCTTGCACAGTTAGTGATGAACATATTCATACTTGCGAACCCGGTCAGGTTTACCAGCATAAGAGAGAAAAGAACCTCAACGGGCATAGGCCTGGAGTTAGATGGCCAAGAGCTTGTGAGAAAACTGCATGGGACATGGTAAACACAGATCTATGCTTTGCATTGGAAAGATTAACTGGCACAGTTGAAAAGAAGCTGGATTAATTTGGGGACATCATTTACACATATGGAAGTGAGAGGTTTGGTGTGGAAAAAAGGAAGGAAAAAGTACAAACTACCCCTAGAATGTCTAGACGGCAGCAGAAAATTGAAGGGTTAGTTAGAGAAAGGAGACAGCTGAGGAAGCAATGGAAAAGAGCAGAACAAAGTCAGAAGGAGGGACTCAATCTCTTACAAAGGGCCATAAAAGATAAGCTGGCAACATTACGCAGAGCTGAGGGCCTACGGAAATGCTACAAAAAGAAGGAACGTGCGAGGGCTAATTTCTATAAAGACCCATTAAAATTCGTAAAGAAGTTATTCACTAGTGAGAAGAATAGCACTTTAAAAACATCTAGGGATTGAGCTAGAGAGATATTTGGAAGACACGCAAACAGATGCAAAAAGGCATGAGCCTATGTCAATTCCATCAGATATACCACCTATCAACCCACCAGAATACCAAATGGAGGTCTGTGCACCTAAGTGGAAAGAGGTAGAGCAGGCTGTGAGAAAGGCAAGGGCTTCATCATCTCCAGGGCCTAATGGAGTTCCGTACAGAGTGTACAAGAGTGCTTCAGGAGTTCTGCGAATTTTGTGGAAATTGATAAAAGTGGCATGGGAAAAAAGGTTGTACCTAGAGCATGGCGCAGAGCAGGTGGAGTCTTTATACCTACAGAAAAAGATGCCACAAGCATCAGTCAGTTTCGTCCTATTTCACTATTAAACGTTGAAGGTAAGATTTTCTTCAGCTTTATTGCCCAGAGATTGTCCACCTACCTATTAAAGAATGGCTTCATTGACACCTCAGTTCAAAAAGCGGGCATTCCAGGGTTCTCAGGATGCATAGAACACATCAATGTTATCTGGCAATGAATTCAGTCAGCTAAAAAGGAGAGGAAGGAGCTCCATGTGACATTCCTGGATTTGGCTAATGCATATGGTTCAGTACCACATGAGCTTCTTTGGGCAGCATTTGATTTTTTTCAGAGTACCAATGTCAATAACAAAGTTAGTGAAAGCCTATTTTGGAGATTTGCAATTCAGTTTCTCAACTCCAAAATTCAGCACTGCATGGCAATGCCTAGAGGTTGGAATAATGGCAGGATGCACCATTTCCCCACTGGCTTTTACCCTGGCAATGGAAGTAATCATTAGGGCATCAAGATGGGTAGTAGGAGGTGAGCGCTTGGCTTCTGGGATGCGACTACCACCAATCAGAGCATACATGGATGACATGACAACCATGACTATAAGAGTAGCCTGCACTAATCGGTTATTGCGGAAATTAACAGATAATATTGAATGGGCACGAATGCAATTTAAGCCCTCTAAATCAAGGAGCATCTCGATAGTTAAATGAAAGGTAGTAGATAAAACATTCTTCATTAATGGTGAGGCAATACCAACAGTTTCTGAGAAGCCAGTGAAGAGTCTTGGGCGATGGTACGATGGGGATCTAAAGGACACAGTTCGGGTGGGAGAAGTTAGGCGACAAGCAGTGGAAGGGTTGAAGAGCATAAACAGCTGTGCTCTACCTGGCAAACTAAAACTCTGGTGCTTTCAGTTTGGTCTACTGCAGAGGTTGCTGTGGCCACTGACTGTGTACGACGTTTCTTTGACAACAGTGGATAAGCTGGAAGCATTGATACGTTTATACATCAGGAAATGGTTGGGAGTTCCACGCTGCCTCAGCAGAGTGGGACTTAATAGTAAAGGAATATTGCAGCTGCCAGTATCTGCTTTAACCGAGGAGTTTAAGTGTGCAAAGGTCAGACTGGAAATTACCTTAGTAGAGTCACGCGACAAATGTGTAAGGGCGGCCGCCTCTGTGGTAAAAACTGGTAGAAAGTGGTCAGCAAAGAAATCTGTAGTAGAGGCAAAGGCTGCCCTTCAAATTAGGGATATCGTGGGACAGGTACAGCATGGAAGAGGGGGTTTTGGGCTCAGTTTAGCTCCGCCGAGATGGCACAAGGCAGGCATAGCTCAAAGGAGGAAGCTGGTAGTCAACTAGGTGCGAAAGCAGGAGGAGAGGATGAGGTGTATAAAGGCCATTTCCCAGACCAAGCAAGGAGAGTGGATGAGATGGGAGAGTGTGGAACAACGCAAGATGGGCTGGAAAGACCTTTGGTCAATGGAAGAGAGTAGGATCAGTTTTCTTATTAGGTCAACATATGATGTTCTCCCATCACCGCAGAACTAAACCTCTGGGTATGAGAGGATTCCTCTTGTCCTTTGTGTTCATCACCTGCCACATTAAGGCACATTTTGACAGGATGTAAGGTGGCTCTTAGCCAAGGTCGGTTTACTTGGCGCCATGACCAAGTACTGCGATGTTTGGCTTTAGCATTGGAAGGCAAGCGTAGTATGACCAATAAGTTGCCGCCTGTTTTAGCAAAGCATTACACGCCGAAGACAATATTCCTCCGCCCAGGCGGGCAACCATCAAGAAAAGGTGTTAACACCAATTCTCGCCCAGGACAACTGAAAGCTGCTAGGGACTGGAAGATGCTGGCTGATCTTGATCAACGGCTTATTTTTCCACCTGAGATTGCCACCACTACCCTATGACCAGATACTGTTTTGTGGTCTGGATCAGCTCGCATTGTTCAACTGATAGAGTTAACAGTGCCATGGGAGGATGCGGTAGATGAGGCATATGAGAGGAAGAAACTGCAGTATGCTAATCTGGCCACTGAAGCAGAACAGCGAGGATGGAGAGTCCAGGTTTATCCAGTGGAAGTGGGTTGTCGAGGTTTTGTGGCACACTCTACAACCCAGTTCCTCAGAGACGTCGGATTCAGCGGCCAAGAGTTGCGTCGCACAGTAAAGAACTTATCTGAAGCAGCAGAAAGGAGCAGCAACTGGCTGTGGTTGAGACGGAAAGATTCTAGCTGGCTGTGTACAGGCCGTCACGCTACGGTTTCGTAGAATTCTTGAAAACTTGAAGAGTCTGTTGGCTTATTTGTATACGTTCCTGTGGATATTGCACGAATGACAGGTATTTGGGCAGATATTGTGTTTTGCGGTAGGTGGTATGCCATGCGGAACCGTTGCCACTGAAACTGCTTTATAACGCACCAGTGGGGCTCGACAGCCTTAGTCAAATGGGTTGGCACGTATGGTTGGGTTGCGGAGAGATCGTGAGATTGTGGTTCAGTCTCAGCAGCAGGGGGGATGTAGAGGTCAGTAAGCTGGGCTGAGTTGAGTGGGGGACGGAGGGGGGTGACTCTGGGACGCCAGAGTCACTGTCGAGCCCTCTTGAGGCGTCGTGGGCTAGTCGACGAAACACTGAGGACGGAAGGTGCCCACTTGAAGACCCTAGAGATGTCCCCTACTCGGCTCAATCCAGACGGTTGTCGTGCTGGTCCTGTAGTTGCAGCCGCTGTGTGTGCTGACGCGCCAAGTACACTGCAGCCGTTAATGCCGGACAGAAGGGGAGTCACACCACCACATGGAAAGAAGCGTAAATGGATGGAGAAGCATAGTACCATAAAGCTACGTCTTAGTTTTGCTTATCTTGGCGAAAGGCGAGTAAAAATCAGCATGAAGTTTTGACATCTACTCTCGTGTAATGGAAATTCATAGCATTTTACTTTTTTAAAAATTATTTAAAATTAATAAATAAAATGCATAATAAATATAAAACATTTGATTCCAAACCTTTTTTTTTCTTCTCAAGCCTGGAGAAGAGAGTTAAGGATATGGTGCACAAGGCCTTCTGGGACTGTCTTGAATCGGAGCTGAACGATGACCCCCCTGAGTATGGTCACGCTATCAAACTACTGGAAGAGATCAGAGATGTAGGTTTCACATTTACTCTGAAACAATGATGAAAAACAGTCTGATGGTAAACGATTCATTGATCACTTATTTTTTCCTATCATCAAAGATCCTACTGTCCTTCCTTAACCCCGGGGCCAACCGCCTGCGTACTCAGATTATGGAGGTTCTAGACATGGACCTAATTCGCCAACAGGCGGCCAACAATGCAGTTGATATCCAGGGCCTTGTGGCTTACATCATCAATACTATGGGCAAGTTCTGCGCGCCGGTCCGAGACGATGAAATCAAGAAGCTTAAGGAGAACTCAAGCGATGTTGTGAAACTGTTCAAGTACGTTCGAGGTGTCTTTTTGTTTGCATTTGCAGAACTATAGAACTATAGAGCCTATTGGTTGGTATAATAACATGACAAATAATGGGTCCTATTCACAAACCATGCATACACAAATTTTTGCATGAAATCGGTGTCCGTACATTTTTATAAACAATTCATGAGTCACCAATTAAAACAGGAACAAATGAAACCATGCATGTGCAAAAATCACATACTATAGGTTGCCTTATAAAGGTGCTATTGTTAAGATGGAATTTTATACATAAAAGCTTCATATAAAATATATTTAACCACACATATAAAGGTGCATTATAGCTGAGAGTGACAAAAAACTGTAAAGGAAAGGTTGTGCCCTCAATTTAAAGCCCTAAATGACTCAGGCATTCAGATGCTAATTTAGAATATTCCAAATGTATTAACATTAGAACGAGGTTAAGAAAAAATCTGCGCGCATAAGAACGTGCTGTGAATTTTTCGTGATAAGTTGTCCTGTGCATACAAATGCAAATGATCCACGCAATTATTAGTGAATGAGACCCAGAAACTGAGGGTGATGTGGGACACACATCAGTAATGGCGTTCTCTTCACTAAAGGTGATGATACACAGGGCAACTTTTTGACCAATGTTGTTGGGCAATGTTGCTGTCAACGGGCAACCAGATGAGACTCATGGCCCACGATCGATCTAAACTATCCAGATAGAAATGTACTGCCCATTTTCAATGGGAAAATGCCCAAGCAACAATCGCTCGGAAAGATTGCCCAGCAACATTGCTCAAAAAGTTGCCCTGTGTATCATCACCTTAACAGTCGTATTTGATGCAAACATTCGCCGGAGGTAAAATAAATGAGTTTTAAATGGCAACTTGTGTTGTAAAAGGGAGATCTTCCGGGTGCTGGACCTGATGAAAATGGACATGGTGAATTTTACCATCCAGAGCCTAAGGCCAGAGCTTCAGAGGCATTCGGTAGAGTATGAGAGAGCCAAGTTTCAGAGCATTCTGGAAAGAACTCCCAGTAAGTCCACAAACTAAACCGAGCTTTAAATTATTTTAATGGATAGTTCACTCAAAAAAAGACAATTCTGTCATCATTTACTCACCCTCGTGTCATTCCAAACCTGTGTGAGATGTTTTGAAGATGTTTCGAATGTTTTTGTCCATGCGCTGTAAACAGAATAAAACTGCCAAAATTATTCTGTAAAGATACAGTAAAAATGTAAACCTATTTATAGAACAAAAAAAAACACACAAAAAAAAAAAACAGCTTATAACGGTATATCCAATAGCCCTTTTTTCTGCTGAATTAGCAAGGCCATGCTCCATGTACTTTTCCATGTACATGTACTAGGCCATCCACTATAATAAAACTGGTGGTAAAGAGAAAAGCCAAATTAATCAAAGATCAAACACATAAAATAATGCAATAAACATTAATTTTAAAACATAAAATGGAACATAAAATCTTAATTTATTACTGATAATTAAGCAGGAGCATAATTCAAAATAAAAACACCATCAACTGTGAATTGTCACAGGGAATTGTGGGAAAGCCAGTTATATGTTGATTTGTTCTTTTTACTTCCAAAAATGGTAAATTTTGGCAGGATTTTACTGTAAAATTATCTGAAATGTAAGGTTTGATCTATTAGTTTTTCTCCGTACCTACTCTATTACTGAAATTACTTACTGTTAGCCTTTTTTACTTGCATACTTTACTTTTACTTTACATACAGTGAATATTACAATAATAATGTACAATAGAAGTCAATGGGGTCCAAAACAACATATTTTTCAAAATATCTTCTTTTCGCGTTCCACAAAGTCACACAGGTTTGGAACGAGGAATAAGCGATGATAGAATTTTCATTTAAATGGATAGTTTTTGCACATCTGGGCTCTTAACCCTGTACATCATTGTAATTCCCCCAGATGCTTTGAACCACACAACCGAGTGGATCAGATCCTCAATAGAGGAGGCCACTCAAGTCATGCCACCAACAGACAAGAGCAGCAATTCTGAGAAGAGCAACAAACCCTTACCAGGGCCCACGCTGGTGCTAAATACTGCCTACATAAGTCTGCTGACCTGGGACGAGAGCAAGGGCCCTCTGCCTGAGGTTGGAGCACAAACACGCAGTTATCATATTGAGCTTTGATATCAAATTCATAATGCATCTTTAAGAGCTTTTTTTATGATCTAACAGTCTGTATTTTGCACTTGCAGACTATGATTATGGATGAATTGAGGTTGCAGGAGATGCAGCGCTCTCTTCAGCTGTATCAGAAAGTTGCGTCTGTTCTGCTGATAGTCTACAGCTCAATAGGAGGGGCCGTGTCAGGCCTGCCCGCTCTTGTCGAGCGACTTAAGAAGATGACAGCAGTGCTGCTGGAGGGCATGCATAGCGCGTACGTCAGATCTGTGTCCTTCCCCAAAACTCTGTTCAGGCCAACACACGCACGCATTATTGCACACACATCTACATCAATGAAATGCAGTGATGGTGTCAATCTAAAAGATCTTTCCTGTCACCTTTGTTTTCTATTCATTTGGCTTACAGAGACTTCAACCTCAACGAAGCTCTTAGTAACGTCAGCGCTCAGATCTGCTGTGAGGTCAGCAAGTCTTTGGCTGAAAGAAACTTCCCAGCCCTCTCGACTGAACTGCAGGCAACTCTAAAGGGCCAGATCTGTGACATCACCCAGGACAACAACCCAATACGCACTCTTGTTGGTAAGGAAAACGCATTTCAAAGGAATATTTGGGTTCAAACTATAGCATTTGCGGCACTGCAAAAAAAATTACTTTCTTTCTCAATTTCAATAGTACAAATATCTAAACATTCTTAAAATCAATATACATTTACTTGAGAAGTATAATGACTTTTGGTCTTGTTTTGATTTGTTGGGTTTTTGCTTAAAACAAGAAAATCTGCAAGTGGGGTGAGAAATGTACTTGTTTTTCTTTGAATGACGTTTTTCTTATCCCACTGGCAGATGTTTTTTTTCTTGTTTCATGCATTAAATTAATTCATTTTGAAGTATCTTGATTTAAGAACGTTTAGACATTTGTACTGGAAAATAAGACAAAATGCTGAATAATTTTTTTTGTGATATTATTTTCCTCAAATAATTATGACTCCTCCCTTGTTTCCTAATATAAAAAAAAATCATAAATCATGGTTACGTTGAGGCACTTACAATTGAAGTGAATGGGGTCAATGTTGGTGGGGATTTAAAAGCAGAAATGTGAAGCTTATAGTTTTACAAAAGCATTTACATTGATTATTTTGTTAAAGCTGTAAAGATATTTTATATAAGTTGTATAAGATAATAAGTTGTAAAATCGCATATAACTGTAAGCAGGCATTTTTTTTCACACTAAAAATCATGGTAACATGCATATTGTTCACGTTTTGTGGCTATATTGCTGAAACAGGGATATTTTAATGTTTATTAATTGTTTTATTCCATTGTAAGTGCCTCTATGTAACAGTTTTTTGCTTTTTATTTTATTTATTCATGAAAATTTAAGTGGAAATTATGTTGTTCAGTTTTGTGGTAATCAACATTATTCCACTAATGGCATTGATTTAACTTAACTTGTACTAAACTCATATTGCCTTGAAGCCTGTATCATTTGAATGTGCCTATTCTGTCCCACAGAGGGAAGGGTACAGCAGTACTTCAGGGTGGTCCTTGCCTCCACCAACTCTCACAGGACACCCCCTGCCGTACCGCCAGGCTTGGGTCTGATCAAGCAGGAGCTCATGGGACTGGGGGTCAGTTTTGTCAACCTCGTCAACTTCAACAAAAAGGTTTACGGACCTTTCTACGTAAGCATCCTGAAGAATCTACTTTTTGTCAACACGCAAGCACCAAATCTGCAAAATGGGATCACACAGTGTTCACCCAGCAGCCCACTGGAGTCCAACTAGACAAGGATGCTTCATCTGTCCCCCGTTATCATACCCAGACATTTCACTTATGTGTTTCCAAGTGAGTTATTTGATGATTGATTCTAGAGATTCACTGCAGTACAAAGAAGACTGAAGAACAAATATGTGGTATGGTGCTTAAAATGAAAAAGTATGGATTTTCGTTGTTTATAATGCTACAAACAAACGATGTTGTTTTCCAAGTAATATTTTTAGCATCTCTCTAACTGTAGTTTTAACTTGACAGTGTTACTGCTGTTACATACTATTTAGGTGCAAGGCAGAAACTTTATATATATATATATATATATATATATATATATATATATATATATATATATATATATATAATATATATATATATATATATATATATATATATATATATATATATATTATATATAATACAGCCATTAAAGACAAGCCAAAAGAGGCTAATATATTTACATAGACAATTTACAGACATTTGAGAATGTGCATTTGTTATATCCGTTTAGAGATACCTGTGTATGTTGTATCCCATTCCCAGATTCTAAGATTATAAAAAATATGTTTGTTGGAGCATATTAAAATCCATCGGTGACAAAGTGAAATTATTTGGTACACATTTTTTTGAAAGTATTGTATTACAATTGTTAACTGTATTTGTACTTGGAAAAAAATGGTCTGAATTTCTGTGTAATTTAAAGGGGAAGAAACTTGAAATTATTTAAGAGGAAGAATCCAGAACTCTGACAAGAAAATTTGAACAATAGTTCAATTAAACATTTTTGGTCCTGCTAATGTCATTTAATATAATTATGACCGCATGATTATTTGGCTGCCTTTTTTCCCCCTTTAGACATCAACATTTGGGTTAGTTTTGTATGACGTTTGTATGTCATTGTGCTTTGGGTACAGGCATGTTTATTTTATTAATGTTGTTTATAAAAAAATTAAGGGGATTTTCTTACATAATGTCTGTGCTTATATTAAATTGTTGATTGCTTTACTTTACCTATTACCTACCTTTGCTTGGGATTTATTTTTGTGTGAAAAGTGAATGAATGACATTGTGTGTGAAAAGCCATTTTCATATAAACATGACAGACCTTCAATTTAACAATTTTGCAATATGTATTGTTTGTTTTCCAGATGTATGTAAGAACCCTTATAAGAACAAAACAATATATGTAGTGTGACAAGCACTAAAAAAATAAAAGAAAATGTGAAAACGAATTAATATTTATTTTAAACCTTTGTTTCTGCATTCACCTGACATAGCCTTTTTTTTACCCCTATGCACAAAACAGATGCTCTCTTTTGTAAGTAACAAGAATGGAAGGGCTTGAACATGAATTGGAACCAGGCTCCAAATTGGTATTTGTTACTGTGTTAATTGTTATAGACTTGAGTTGAGACCATTCAGGAGAAAGTAGGCACACAGATATCGAGTTCATAAGTACCCTATTTTGCATGGTGAAGTCGACATTATGGCTTTAACATTAATAAAACTAAATAAATAATGTGAGCATTTCATTTGACTTTATTATTAAAGGGCAAAAGCAATTTAAAGAGACAGTTCACCCCCAAATTTGTACGTATTCAGTGATCATTAACAGTCAGAATTTCAAGTATTTTTTATATTCAGTGGCGGAAACAAGCTTCCATAGTGACTGAGATTGTGTTCCACAGAAGAGAGAAATTGGCATACAGGTTTGGAACATGAGGGTGAGGAAATGAAGATGAACATTTTTGGACGAACTTTAACTCTCAAAATGAGCAGAGAATGTCTGTTGTTTTACTGTTGTTGCCTACCACGTCTGAGACAACTTTTGTAGCGCTACTTATGTTGTAACAGGATTAATCCATAATTAATGAAGGGAATTGTTTATTTATTTATTTCACTGATGCTGACTCAACATTTACTAGAGTTGAATAAGCTTACCGTAATTCCTCAAATAAAGACCGGGGCCTTTATTTACCTGAACTGCAGATGGTAGCCGGCTTTTATTTGAAACAGGCTTTTATTAGAGGCAGGCCTTTATTTCTAATTCGCGATCCCCGCCCGCCCGTCAGCCAAGTTTCCATGGTGACGCGTCATGCTTGGCACTGTTCACCACAGCCACAATAGCGCTGTATGACAGATGTAGCGCTTTTATTTCTAAATATTAACAAACTTGCTTACCTTGTCATCAACTATCTTCTATTCTGACTCTCAATTCAGTGTAAGTGAGTTTGTTTTGTCGTTTAAAACCCTTTATAATTGATCCTGATCTGTAACGTGAGATCGGCACCGCAGTTCAGAGATTCCTGTCTGTTGGATTTGTACGTTACACAGCGCGTGAATTCTTCAGTTTCTCCCGAAATGCATGAAAGTAAGTGGCCGTTGAACTGGGAGAAGAATAGAGTAAACTTTATACTTACACTGTGTATCTGATATGAATAAAACACGTCGCCAAATATATTTGAATGGATTATTGCTGCTTCCATAGACACCATTGTGTATTTTACAAACTATAAATGTATTGTTTTGCTATAAATCTTATCTATTTAAATGTCTGTAACCTAAAATAAACGTGGTTAAAAACACTGAATAGTAGTTGTGATATATGACAAGCGCTGAGCGCGTCCGTCTTTGAGTGTACACTAATTTTTCCCCGGCCTTAATTTGAGACCGGCCTTTATTTGTCCGCGTTGACCACGCACCCGGCCACTATCAGAGGCCCGGCGTTTATTTGAATACCGGTTTTTATTTGAGGAATTACGGTATATAATTTATAAGATTTATAAGATTAAAATTTCTCCACTGGTTGCCTAGACAATCCTAACATTGGTTCCCAACAGCCAATCAGAAAGCGCGGCATATCAAGCGCGAAACAGACAGACAGACAAAGTATTTGGGCAACGACAGTATTTTTTGAGGTAAGTTAATCTTAAATCTCAATTTCATTTTTATTTATCTATATTTTTACAACTTGTTTGCTTTTCCTGGGTGAGTCGGAAAGAACTGCGATGTTAAATGTATTAGTCACATGAACGCGCGCCGTGCACAAACCAACGGCCAGGATTTTCAATTTGTCTTTTACCAAACGTCATCGCGGGTAAAACCAACAGTGGGTAAATTGTTAAATTTCGGTTACATCGGGAAACAGCATAGGAAAACAGCTGTGTAGTGGAGCCTATAAAGGCAGAGGAGTGTAACAAGATAGGTTTGCTTTTAAAGATCACACTGCTATCAGGCGTTATCTGTTACCCAAGAGAAGGCACCGGTCAACGTCAGAATCAAAATACAATGTCTCTTTGTTGTTACCTTTTTACAGTCTATGGTTGTTACCCATTTTATTTTCTCTAGACTTTGCAATTCACTCTTCTTTGTCAACGAATTCCCAGATAGCAAGGTAACATTGATTACATTTAGAAATTCCATCAGAATCATCATTTTGGTTGAGGTTGAAAATTCAGCTCTAAATAATATTGGATCAATGTTGAAAATCAATGCTAAAATAATATTGGAACACTGTTGAAAATTCAATGTTAAAATAATATTGAATAATAATTCAATGTTTTTCAGTGTTGAAAAGACAAATATTGAATCAATGTTGATAATTCAATGTTTTTCAGTGTTGAAAAGACAAACATTGAATCAGTGTTGATTTTTGGTCAGCTTAAAGGGGTCATATAATGCCATTTTCGTACAAGCTAATATAATTCTTTAAGGTCTAAATTAAAAGTTTGTAATATATTTTAAAGAGTAACTAAACACTAAACCAACTTTTTTTAGTTAGTGGTCTGTAAGACTGGGGCTTTATTAGTGCTGATCATTGATTCAAGTAACTTTTTTGACATTTGGGTATAAAGTGTTTTAGTTCTACAATATATGGTGTAAAAACGTCTGAGTGCTGCCCTCTTCAGGGTGAACAGTGGCTACTGCAGTTGAATTTTCCTATTGGATGTTTGCGGTAGTTCATGATGTAAGCGGTGAGAGCTGATGTAAGCAGGTTCCAGCTAACTATGCTCTTGGTATGAGCTACCACGCCCTTGGCAGTGTAAAAACCATCTTGTTTCGTCAAAACCACTGTAGTGAGTCAGGAGTTGGAATTGAAAGTATTGAAAACGATCAGGATAGAGTATTTAACTGCCCTCAGTTCATCCCCTCTATCTCCGCTAGGCTCCGCCCACTTTTCCAGCATTTTCAAATATAGGGAATGCGGAGGTACGTCACGCCGTGTTGCATTATGGGACGTGGCCGCCATCTTTACAGGCACGATCTCTGTTTACCTTCGGTATAATAGTGGGTGTTTGGCTAAATCGAGGTAAAATTGAAGAAGAACGGAAGAAATAGAGATGTTTAAAGAAAAGGAGAAGGGACCATACTGGGATAAACTAAATGCCACTGTCAAAAAACTATTTGGACAAACTATCCGCGATAAAAAAACGTTGATACATCTGATTTAGTGTTGGAGTTCAAAGCCTATGCTAAGTTGATTACTATTGTACATAAAGTTCAAGCTATTTTACCTGTAAAGCAGCTCTCGTAGTTAATGTTAGCTTGCTATTTTCAGCATATGTTAAGTTTTCATAGGTTGTGCAAGAAAAAAAATGTGTACGTTACTTTATAATGCCACAAGATGTGGCAACTTGTTAAATACAACTGTGCCTTGTTGTCATCATTTAATGTTGACACGTGTAAAAATGAGAGTATTTGGTCGTTTATTTTAAAAGTTTGATGTATCTTTGCCCATTATTATGTGTACTTAAAGGGTATTTGTGGATGCAATCAGTACAGAAACAGAGAAGTCACTTAATGTATTTATTATATAAAATCATGATTCACAGACATTTTAAAAAAGGCATGTAAAAAGATGTACAGAATATCAAAGCAAATTGTTAATTGAAAATAAATATAATTTGATTCATGCAATGTGTCCTGGCTTCATCATCTGCTGCTAACATTAACCGCAAATTCAACATCATTCATCAAATATCCTCCTAAATGTTAGTCATCAAGGAATATACAATACACAACCTATTGCTTTGTACAACTTTTAACAAACGTAGTATGCAGTGGAGGACAGTAAGTAAGTTTTTCCTCATGATTGCGGCGATCCGGCGTCTTCTCGTCAGCTCCTCGACCTGCTTCCCTTGTTGTTTTTTCCAAGAAAGAAAGGTGAAAAAACGTATTTCGTTGTTCAGTTTCCTCCCTGAACGATCGTGTGACCTGCTATGGCAGTTGAACTGAACAACCATATCGACGTTTATTAAAATATCGACAGAAAATCCAAGCACAGCCTCCAACACATGCATTTTAATACAGCGGTATTGGGCGCGATCCTGTAAATATGGCGGCGGAACCATAATGCAACACGGCGTGACGTCATCTCCACATTCCCTATTGCCAGTGGGTGGAGTCAGGCTCTGACCAGGGGTTTAGTTACCCTTTAATTAAAAATTCTCATTAGTATTGTAAGAAAACACTTATTTTACCTGGTCAAAAACAGCTCTGTTTTCAGCATGCCGTTTCAGTATATGTGCCTTTCAATGATCATGAGCTTCGCTCACCCCGCCTCTGTTCTGTGTGTACACCATTAGTAACACAATAACCATAACGCGTTGTTCATTATAAACGTGGGATTATGAATTATATTCAGAACGTCGTACATAGAAAACATGCCATAATGTACCCTGAGTGTAAACCTTAGCCGCATTCATCGTGAAGCTAGCGATTTGCAAAGAAATATTAATATAAAGGTTAATAAAACATTACACTCACTTCAGTTCTTCTGGAGGTGCAGGAACACGAATAGTTGGTATTGATTTCTTTTTTCAGGAGCAGCTTCTTAGCAAAACCAGCTTTACTGACCCTCCTCGTTTATAAAGCAGTCTGGTGTGTGAAATGATTCGCGCAAACATGAAAGCATTGACGTTGATCGTGGGGAATATTCCCTCGAAAACAAACTCAGCCACTGCGTCTTCAGCGGTTCGGATTTAGGAACATTAAAATGACTGCTGTGTTCCTTATTACACCCAAGAACAGAACACCACAATCACTTAGACTCCATTCTGCTCAGTGACAGTGCTCCAGTGTACATTTCGGCACAACACTGGTCCGCACGCACTATGATTGACTCACTGAGCTCATTCACGAGCGAGGGCGGGCCTGTGTTGAAACGCTGCTTTCAATCAACAATCGTGGGAGGGGCGTCCGACCGTGTGACGTCAGAAGGTGGGCGGGGTTAGGCTTTCCCAAGATTTTCAAAGATGGCGCCGCCCATACCCCCCATAAACGGCTTCAAAACCATTATTCAGAAAGTCTATGGGTGACGTCACAGACGCTTTGTCCATTTTTTTACGGTCTATGACCTTCACGGACCTTTGTGGGGTAACCAGACACCATAGACAGTATAAGAAGTGGACAGAGCCATCTCATTGGAACTCAGTTGAGACAGTTGAAGCCCATTTTTAGCGATTTTTGAGCACTTCTGTTCCTGACGCTCAGACTCAAACCGACTCAAACTAAGCTTGATGACAAGACCAGCCTGTCTGACAGACGTAAATCTTCTAGTAGCTGTGCGTGAAAATTGCCAACGTTAATCTTGCAGAGACGGGGAACTTGAGCAAAGAGTTCTCATACCGAATTATTTCCAATTCCCCAAAAACGTTGTTGAAATATTTTGTCCTGTTGTTTTTATGGACTCATTATCTATGGGCTTCTCCCTTGACGGGACGTCCCCCTGATTGCCTGCGAGCTTCTCCTCCTGTCATTACGACTACGGTAATTTCTGTACAGCGCAACAGAGAGTCGAGTGGTTATGACGCAATCGTTAGCCTATTTTTACAAAAACTGTTTCTACGGGGCCATAATGTAACATAGAAGGTAATGGAGCCCTTTATACATTGTCGTGTTTCTTTAGAAATAAATAATGGATAAGTCTTTAAACGCCTCAGATGTAAAGTTATTCGCTGTCAAATTGACGCCAAAATGAATGGGAGTCAATGGAAATGCTAACGCAAGTGAAGTTCTGCTACAAGATGGCGGCACCCAGCCGGCTTCAACTTCCAGTCGATGGATTACCCCTTTGCCAGACACTTACACGACTTCCACCAATCAGATGCATCACTGTGGGCTTGTGGGATTGTTCAGGATTGTGGGTAATGAAGTACTTATCCAAGACATTGCGAATAAAAGGCATTTATCTCAAAACAAGGTTAGTGCCCCATGAACTTTTGGCGTTTATATGAGCATATACAATCGCTTAGTACAGCCGTTGCTGGTTTTAAGTCTACCATGTATGGTTTTTATGGCTTCTACCCCAATTGTCAATGGAGAAATTGTATTGAATTCTTACTTCCGGCGGGACTGTGATGAATACCATTTTTATAATGCATGTTATATCTTGTTTTATTTTTTAATGCATGCTATATCATTTAATGTTCTTCTGTAAAGCAATTCGGTTTGTTGGAAATGTGCTACATAAATAAAATTGAACTTGAACTATTTATCAGATTAATGTTTTATTATTTTTTACTGTAAGCCTAGTAGCCCCTACTGAGCTGTTTTTGTCTTTGTCACAAAATGCCTTGTTTTTTTCTGAATGTGATATTTCCTGTTCCGTTTTGGGGCCATAAATAAATAGCCTACATTTGCTTGTAAACTGAAGGATGTAATGACATTTCGATTAAAAAACATATTTAATGGTCTCTGTCTGAAAGGAGTCATTTAAAAATTCAAGCATACAAGCCTAATAAACTAGCATCTCGCTGTACATAAAGATTGATTTTATATTGTTTCTATGTTGATTCATTGTTAAATAACTGATTTAATTATGGTTGAAATAATATTGATTTTATGACCATATTGATTGATTTTTTCATCGTTGAAATAACATTATTTCAGGGTGCAAACCTGATGAAAAATCAATGTTAAATTTCAACATTGATTCAATGATCTTTTGGTTAATGCATTAACATTGATGTAGATTCGATGTTGGTCTGCTATCTAAGCTTTATGTCCTTGTGGGATTTTCCAGCACTGAAAGTGTGCCAGCTCCAACCTTCCCATTTAAAGCATCAGCTTCAAGCTCGTCCCAAAAACACCCTTCATTTTAGCCACAAGACTCAGTGCATTGTGTATGTTACATTATACTTATACCTTATTTATGAATTTCCAGCAGCCACTCACAATGCCACTGAACGATGAACGTCCCACTCCCACATCTACGGTGGCCAGTGAGGAGCAGAACAGCGACACAGAGTCATCGGAAAGGTGCGACAGTTTGACCTCGTCTAGCGATGTGGACTTTTCTCGCCAGAGCTTCACCAGCGATTCGTCCAGCAAACACAACTCTCCTTCATGTAGGTGTCCCACTAAAATACAAATGCATAAGCAAATAAATCATATACTTATTTGTGTACATTTATTTTACACTAAATCAAACAGTACGTTCCTACAGAATGAATGTTAAGCTCCTTCTGCGATGAATCTAGTGTTATTTTAGTATTTATAACTAACAGCCTATTGTATTTATGAATATTTTGAATTAGCTTTTATTATATTTTCAGTTTTTATCTTTTATTTAAAAAAAAATAATAATATCATTTTGTTGCATGTTTTTGTTTTTTCATTCTTTTTTTATATTTGAATTTAGATTTTAGTTCTGATTTAACAATTTAGTACTTAAACTTAAACTCTTGCCAACTAACTGCAATGAAATAAGTCCAAGTTTTTCTGATATTTGTATTATTTTGTTTTAGCTTGATTTCAATGACCAAAAACAATTGTGGTTTTAGTTAACAATATCAACATCTAAACATATTTTGTTGTTGTTGATAGTGTATAGAATAAATGCTCTTTTAACCTATATTCCCACTGTCCTCAGGCAGCCCACCAAAAACTGTAACGCTTGACGAGGTCATGGCCTCGGCTCGAGACCTTTCTAATCTGAGCCTGGCTCATGAGATCATAGTCAACCGAAACTTCCACCTAGAGCCTCCAGATCTACCTCAAAACAGGTACTAAACTGATTTATCATTTCCAGGTCTGAGACCCATTTGATGTTTGGTATAGATGAGAATTAAGGGTGATGATCAGGAAACATACACAAGAAATATACAATTAAAATATTTAGATAAGCAATATTTATGCAGCATTGTTTAGCATTTTACTTTTTTAAAAATTATTGTATAATTAATACATAAAATGCATAATAAATATAAAACAGTTGATTCCAAACCTTTTTTTTTTCTCAAGCCTGGAGAAGAGAGTTAAGGATATGGTGCACAAGGCCTTCTGGGACCGTCTTGAATCGGAGCTGAACGATGACCCCCCTGAGTATGGTCACGCTATCAAACTACTGGAAGAGATCAGAGATGTAGGTTACACATTTACTCTGATACAATGATGAAAAACAGTCTGATGGTAAACGATTCATTGATCACTTATTTTTTCCTTTCATCAAAGAGCCTACTGTCCTTTCTTAACCCCGGGGCCAACCGCCTGCGTACTCAGATTATGGAGGTTCTAGACATGGACCTAATTCGCCAACAGGCGGCCAACAATGCAGTTGATATCCAGGGCCTTGTGGCTTACATCATCAATACTATGGGCAAGTTCTGCGCGCCGATCCGAGACGATGAAATCAAGAAGCTTAAGGAGAACTCAAGCGATGTTGTGAAACTGTTCAAGTACGTTCGAGGTGTCTTTTTGTTTGCATTTGCAGAACTATAGAACTTTAGAGCCTATTGATTGGTATAATAACATGACAAATAATGAGTCCTATTCACTAACCATGCATACAGACATTTTTGCATGAAATCGGTGTACGTACATTTTTATAAACAATTCATGAGTCACCAATTAAAACAGGAACAACTGAAACCATGCATGTGCAAAAATCACATACTAAAGGTTGCCTTATAAAGGTGCTATTGTTAAGATGGAATTTTATACATAAAAGCTTCATATAAAATATATTTAATAACCACACATATAAAGGTGCATTATAGCTGAGAGTGACAAAAAGCTGTGAAGGATTTTTTCTTTTTTCAATTTAAAGCCCTAAATGACTCATCTCAGGCATTCAGATGCTAATTTAGAATATTCCAAATGTATTAACATTAGAACGAGATTAAGAACAAATCTGCGCGCATAAGAACGTGCTGTGAATTTTTCGTGATAAGTTGTCCTGTGCATACAAATGCAAATGATCCACGCAATTATTAGTGAATGAGACCCAGAAACTGAGGGTGATGTGGGACACACATCAGTAATGGCGTTCTCTTCACTAACAGTCATATTTGATGCAAACATTCGCCGGAGGTGAAATAAATGAGTTTTAAATGGCAACTTGTGTTGTAAAAGGGAGATCTTCCGGGTGCTGGACCTGATGAAAATGGACATGGTGAATTTTACCATCCAGAGCCTAAGGCCAGAGCTTCAGAGGCATTCGGTAGAGTATGAGAGAGCCAAGTTTCAGAGCATTCTGGAAAGAACTCCCAGTAAGTCCACAAACTAAACCGAGATTAAAATTATTTTAATGGATAGTTCACTCAAAAAAAGACAATTCTGTCATCATTTACTCACCCTCGTGTCATTCCAAACCTGTGTGAGATGTTTTGAAGATGTTTCGAATGTTTTTGTCCATGCGCTGTAAACAGAATAAAACTGCCAAAATTATTCTGTAAAGATACAGTAAAAATGTAAACATATTTATTGAACAAACAAACAAAAAACAGCTCATAACGGTATATCCAATAGCCTTTTTTCTGCTGAATTAGCAAGGCCATGCTCCATGTATTTTTCCATGTACATGTACTAGGCCATCCACTATAATAAAACTGGTGGTAAAGAGAAAAGCCACAATGAATCAAAGATCAAACACGTAAAATAATGCAATAAACATTAATTGTAAAACATAAAATGGAACATAAAATCTTAATTTATTACTGATAATTAAGCAGGAGCATAATTCAAAATAAAAACACCATCAAATGTGAATTGTCACAGGGAATTGTGGGAAAGCCAGTTATATGTTGATTTGTTCTTTTTACTTCCAAAAATGGTAAATTTTGGCAGGATTTTACTGTAAAATTATCTGAAATGTAAGGTTTGATCTATTAGTTTTTCTCCGTACCTACTCTATTACTGAAATTACTTACTGCTAGCCTTTTTTACTTGCATACTTTACTTTTACTTTACATACAGTGAATATTACAATAATAATGTACAATAGAAGTCAATGGGGTCCAAAACAACATATTTTTCTAAATATCTTCTTTTCGCGTTCCACAAAGTCACACAGGTTTGGAACGAGGAATAAGCGATGACAGAATTTTCATTTAAATGGATAGTTTTTGCACATCTGGGCTCTTAACCCTGTACATCATTGTAATTCCCCCAGATGCTTTGAACCACACAACCGAGTGGATCAGATCCTCAATAGAGGAGGCCACTCAAGTCATGCCACCAACAGACAAGAGCAGCAATTCTGAGAAGAGCAACAAACCCTTACCAGGGCCCACGCTGGTGCTAAATACTGCCTACATAAGTCTGCTGACCTGGGACGAGAGCAAGGGCCCTCTGCCTGAGGTTGGAGCACAAACACGCAGTTATCATATTGAGCTTTGATATCAAATTCATAATGCATCTTTAAGACCTTTTTTTATGATCTAACAGTCTGTATTTTGCACTTGCAGACTATGATTACGGATGAATTGAGGTTGCAGGAGATGCAGCGCTCTCTTCAGCTGTATCAGAAAGTTGCGTCTGTTCTGCTGATAGTCTACAGCTCAATAGGAGGGGCCGTGTCAGGCTTGCCCGCTCTTGTCGAGCGACTTAAGAAGATGACAGCAGTGCTGCTGGAGGGCATGCATAGCGCGTACGTCAGATCTGTGTCCTTCCCCAAAACTCTGCTCAGGCCAACACACGCACGCATTATTGCACACACATCTACATCAATGAAATGCAGTGATGGTGTCAATCTAAAAGATCTTTCCTGTCACCTTTGTTTTCTATTCATTTGGCTTACAGAGACTTCAACCTCAACGAAGCTCTTAGTAACGTCAGCGCTCAGATCTGCTGTGAGGTCAGCAAGTCTTTGGCTGAAAGAAACTTCCCAGCCCTCTCGACTGAACTGCAGGCAACTCTAAAGGGCCAGATCTGTGACATCACCCATGAAAACAACCCAATACGCACTCTTGTTGGTAAGGAAAATGCATTTCAAAGTAATATTTGGGTTCAAACTATAGCATTTGCGGCACTGCAAAAAAAATTACTTTCTTACTCAATTTCAATAGTACAAATATCTAAACATTCTTAAAATCAATATACATTTACTTGAGAAGTATAATGACTTTTGGTCTTGTTTTGATTTGTTGGGTTTTTGCTTAAAACAAGAAAATCTGCAAGTGGGGTGAGAAATGTACTTGTTTTTCTTTGAATGACGTTTTTCTTATCCCACTGGCAGATGTTTTTTCTTGTTTCATGCATAAAGTTAATTCATTTTGAAGTATCATGATTTAAGAACGTTTAGACATTTGTACTGGAAAATAAGACAAAATGCTGAATAATTTTTTTTGTGATATTATTTTCCTCAAATAATTATGACTCCTCCCTTGTTTCCTAATATAAAAAAAATCATAAATCATGGTTACGTTGAGGCACTTACAATTGAAGTGAATGGGGTCAATGTTGGTGGGGATTTAAAAGCAGAAATGTGAAGCTTATAGTTTTACAAAAGCATTTACATTGATTATTTTGTTAAAGCTGTAAAGATATTTTATATAAGTTGTATAAGATAATAATTTGTAAAATCGCATATAACAGTAAGCATGCTTTTTTTTCTCACTTAAAATCATGGTAACATGCATATTGTTCACGTTTTGTGGCTATATTGCTGAAACAGGGATATTTTAATATTTATTAATTGTTTTATTCCATTGTAAGTGCCTCTATGTAACAGTTTTTTGCTTTTTATTATTTTTTTCATGAAAATGAAAGTGGAAATTATGTTGTTCAGTTTTGTGGTAATCAACATTATTCCACTAATGGCATTGATTTAACTTAACTTGTACTAAACTCATATTGCCTTGAAGCCTGTATCATTTGAATGTGCCTATTCTGTCCCACAGAGGGAAGGGTACAGCAGTACTTCAGGGTGGTCCTTGCCTCCACCAACTCTCACAGGACACCCCCTGTCGTACCGCCAGGCTTGGGTCTGATCAAGCAGGAGCTCATGGGACTGGGGGTCAGTTTTGTCAACCTCGTCAACTTCAACAAAAAGGTTTACGGACCTTTCTACGTAAGCATCCTGAAGAATCTACTTTTTGTCAACACGCAAGCACCAAATCTGCAAAATGGGATCACACAGTGTTCACCCAGCAGCCCACTGGAGTCCAACTAGACAAGGATGCTTCATCTGTCCCCCGTTATCATACCCAGACATTTCACTTATGTGTTTCCAAGTGAGTTATTTGATGATTGATTCTAGAGATTCACTGCAGTACAAAGAAGACTGAAGAACAAATATGTGGTATGGTGCTTAAAATAAAAAAGTATGGATTTTCGTTGTTTATAATGCTACAAACAAACGATGTTGTTTTCCAAGTAATATTTTTAGCATCTCTCAAGTTTTAACTTGACAGTGTTACTGCAATAGAAATACAGTCGTTACGTACTATTTAGGTGCAAGGCAGAAATATATATATATATATATATATATATATATATATATATATATATATATATATATATATATATATATATATATATATATTTAAAATACAGCCATTAAAGACATAGTCAAAAGAGGCTAATATATTTACATAGACAATTTACAGACATTTGAGAATGTGCATTTGTTATATCCGTTTAGAGATACCTATGTTGTATCCCATTCCCAGATTCTAAGATTATAAAAAATATGTTTGTTGGAGCATATTAAAATCCATCGGTGACAAAGTGAAATTATACTTTGTGTTTGGTACACATTTTTTGAAAGTATTGTTTTACAATTGTTAAAGTCCCCGTGAACCGGAAGTTGCAAACGGCTTTTCTCCAGTGTTGTGACGTATTTCCAAGAGAAACGGAATACTAAATGAGGCAAAATAGTAGTCGTGGCTTTTTTTCCAACTAGCACCTGATTGGATCTAGAAAAGTAGGTGTTTCATTCAGCCTGTCTACTGTCAGTTGGAGGGGCGTGGTTACGGATGTTAAGCAGACACCCAAACCGTCAAGCCTACGTCATCGGGCAAGGTCCTCCAATGCAGAGGGGAGGGGCATTTTCAGAATTTGATTAAAGGAGAACTCCGGTCAATTTTAACATTGAGCTCATTTTTTTGTAAATTTGGAGTGCTGTCAGTACAGAGAACAACGACGAAAATCTGTGTTGCCTACACCGTGTTATCCTCTTTTTAAAATTTGCACCCTGTTGACTTCAATGGGGCAAGTTCTAAACCTGCTTTTAGCCTCTTAACATCCTTGATGTGTCATTACAAGTGCACAGCCATGTGAGTGGTGTTATTAAGAGTGACCACGGTCAATCTGACTGCAGTAGATGTGAAAGATATCAATAAAAATTATGTTTATTCATTCAGCCAGCTCATAAATTTTGGGGCATCTCGCCCGGGGTGGCGGAGTTACGTCCTGCTTTACATCTCTCATGCGGGTTCTCGTCGACCAGGTTCAGTACGCACAATAGTGCACACAGGCAGGCACAGAACTAGCTAGCGAACCTAGGTCTAAACCTAACTCTATCCCTAACCCTAATCCTAACCCTACCCCTCCCCCCGGGCGAGATGCCCCAAAATTTATGAATCTCCTCACATACCTGTATTTTCTTCCTGTTTTCGGTCGAAGTCCAAAGTAGTCGATTATCGAGTTCGCGCCCGCGACCAGGCTGTATGAGATCCCATTCTCCCAACTCGATAATCGACTACTTTGGACTTCAACCGAAAACAGGAAGAAAATACAGGTATGTGAGCTGGCTGAATAAACATCATTTTTATTGATATCTTTCACATCTACTGCAGTCAGATTGACCGTGGTCACTCTTAATAACACCATTCACATGGCTGTGCACTTGTAATGACACATCAAGGATGTTAAGAGGCTAAAAGCAGGTTTAGAACTTGCCCCATTGAAGTCAACAGGGTGCGAATTTTAAAAAGAGGATAACACGATGTAGGCAACACCGATTTTTGTAATTTTTGTCTGTACTGACAGCACTCCAAATGTACAAAAAAATTAGCTCAATGTTAAAATTGACCGGAGTTCTCCTTTAAAGATTAGGAAGCCAAAAAAATTTATTGTGTGGATTGACTTGCATGGATGAATTGTTCACCACAAAACGATCAATTTAGGCAAACAAAGTAAGTATGGTCAATTTTGATTTCATGGGGACTTTAACTGTATTTGTACTTGGAAAAAAATGGTCTGAATTTCTGTGTAATTTAAAGGGGAAGAAACTTACAAGATATACACAAGACAAATTATATCTCATGTTTAACCACTAGACTAGAGACATCCGAGCCAGCGGCAAACGTCAGAAGCACTGGCCGAGGTACGGCTGTTGGAGGCGGGGTAGACGAGCACTGAGCGCCCAGTGGTCGCATTTTACAACTCCGAAAACGTCAGATAAAATTTTTAAATAGGCGCTATCTTTATAAACAAACCACATACCACGATCTCCAATTTTTCATTTTTGACTAAAATACTAGAGAAAATAGTCCTGCAACAATTACAAAGCTTCCTCACTGATAATGAGATTTTTGAAACTCTTCAATCTGGGTTTAGAAAACATCATTCCACAGAGACTACATTGCTGAAGGTTTTTAATGATGTACTCATAACCTGTGATTCTGGCGACTATGCGGCTCTTGTGCTTTTAGATTTAACTGCTGCATTTGATACAATTGATCACTCTGTACTTATTGCCCGACTGGAACAGTGCGCAGGCATTACTGGCAGTGCATTGGACTGGTTTATTTCTTATTTTACTAACAGAAGCTTCTTAGTGAAGATTGGAGAATATTCCTCTAGTAAAGCCTTGTTCACACTACATGATTTTAAAACGTTGGGCTGAACTGTGCAGTTCACACTACATGACTTGCTCTCTGTGAAATCAGGAGTGTTCAAATTGTTGAGCTGTTCACACCACACGACACAACGTGATTGATCCACAACAGGAGGTAACCCACTACAGGAGTTGACAACAACTCTGTCACCCAACGATTCTACAAACCACGTTTTGTCACGAAAAATCACGTGATAAAACGAACCGGGAATGACAATAAACAGAATTACAGTAAGATTTAATGTACATTTCAACCTATAACATTTTGCTTACCTGGGTGTTTGAGGGCGTTTGTAATTTCCGTCCACCTTTTCTCTTTCTCACATCTCATGTCCAACATCATAAAGGCATGCATGCTCCTGCCACAGTTCGATTAAACTTTGCTCCTAAAATTTGCTGTTGAGTCCATTGCTTTCTTGACGACATGTTGCTCATCTTTCTGTAAACTCGTCTTGGTCATGTTTGTTTGAAAATCGCGCATTTCGCGTATTTACCGGTATTTACCATGGTATTTGCGGTGACCTCAACCCATGCCTTGCTCTGATTGGCTCTAGCTCATGACATCACTGAGATTGAGTCGCGCGACAGCTCTGGATATCTAGCACGCTAGATATTTTTCTGGGCTCGGCGACGCGTCTGCGAGGCGTCTGCGAGCGTCTTTGATGCGTTGTTGGCTCTTTCATACTAACAGATTGGCGAGCGTTCATCATCCGCTAATCCCCCGCGATTTGCACGCGATAACACCCTGACCTGTCGGCGAGCTCAACGATTTGCAAATCGGGCTTAAATCGTTCTTAAAATCATGTAGTGTGAACTTGGCTTAAGGCTGTGCTATCGTGTGGGGTTCCTCAAGGGTCTATTTTGGCCCCCATTCTTTTTTCTCTATACATGCTTCCACTAGGCTCTATTATTAGAAAACACGGGCTGTCATTCCATTTCTACGCTGATGACCTTCAAATTTATCTGCCTTTAAAACGCTCGTCAGGTAATCTGGAAACTCTTATGGCCTGTTTGACTGAAGTAAAGACCTGGTTGTCATCAAACTTTCTTAATTTTAATGAGAGCAAAACAGAAATTATTTTAATTAGACCCTCAGACTACTCCACCATACCTAAAGTTCATTTTGGTGGTTTGTCTTCTTATGTGAAGCCGTGGGTGAGAAATTTGGGTGTAGTATTTGACGAATCTTTGAAATTTGAGAGGCAAATAAATTCAGTAGTGAAATCCTGCTTTTTTCAGCTAAGATTACTATCAAAAGTAAAGACATTTCTTTCTTTTAAAAACTTTGAAAAAGTAATACATGCATTTATTTTTTCTAGGCTAGATTATTGCAACTCTCTTTATGTGGGGACTAGCCACTCAGCAATGTCACGACTTCAATTAGTACAAAATGCGGCAGCTAAACTTTTGACGGGTGCAAAAAAACGGAATCATATCACGCCAATTCTACGGTCCTTACACTGGTTGCCAGTGCGTTATAGAGTTGAGTATAAACTTTTAATTTTTGTGTACAAATCTCTGAACAGTCTGGCTCCACCATATTTGTCTGCTCTATTGACTGAGCATCATCCGTCTAGATCACTATGGTCATCAAATCAGAGACTCCTATCTATCCCTAAGTCAAAACTTAAGTCTAGGGGGGACTGTGCCTTTTCTGTCGTTGGCCCCAGATTATGGAATGACTTGCCCATTTCAATTAGAATGGCCTCTTCGTGCTTTGTTTTTTAAATCCAAGCTAAAAGCATTTTTATTGGATAAGGCTTTCAACACAAAGCATTAATCCACTCTATCTCATCATTTTAATATGGGTGAAGCACTTATCTTACAGTATTGTATTTAAATATATACCTGTACTGTTGTTGTATTGTTTTGTTTTTATGATTTTACTAATATTGTAAAGCACATTGGACAATGTAAATTGTATTTAATTGTGCTATATAAATAAATTACCATACCATACATATTTGAGCTTTAAACAACTACATTGGCGACTGAAAAACTATTAAAACTACATTTCGTGACACAATAACAGTAGTAGCCTATTATTTAATTTATCCTCTGAACGTTACTATTACTAATTAAATCATGACCAAATACAATCAAAAACAAACGTTCAGTCTTGCTTGTGAAAGGTAATTCCGCGAAAGCTGTTTTCAATTGTGTGGTGATTTGTACAGCCCCAAGCAGCGCACAAAACAGGCATTTTTCTCAATTCCCGGTATGAGAGGTATGGGAAAGTTGCTCTCTCTAATATGGCGGCGCCGTTGACGTACATTCCAGCGGCCAATAGGGCGTCTATGTATTTATTATGTCTATGCTGAAGCCCCACCCTCCACCTATCTACCAATCACGAAATCAGTAAGTGTTTCGGCATCTGGGTTGCCAGCTCTGCTCTAGTTGAAAGCTCCGTGTAGCAGCCTACGTTCCATAGACATAATATATAGACGCCCTATTGGCCGCTTTGGAACGTTGCTGCGATACGTCAACGTGTCCGCCATTTTGCGGAGGGTAAGACTTCGCTGTAAACAAATGCAAGTAAACGGGTGAGCTGTAGTTTTCCTGGATAAAAACAATAATAACGTTTACATTTATCAGCCGATTTCAGTGGTTTGTACGTGGTGTACGTTTCTATTACTAATTATATAATGACCAAATACAACCAAAAAAAATGTTTCAGTCTTGTTTGTGAAAGGTAATTCCCAGAGACCTGTTTTCGATTGTGTGGCGACTTGTACAGCCCCACGCAGCGCACGAAACAGGCATTTTTCTCAATTCCCATAATGAGAGGTATGGGAAAGTTGCCCTCCTTGATATGGCGGCGCCACTGACGTACGCTCCAGCAGCCAATAGGCTGTCTATGTATATATTATGTCTATGCTACGTTCCTGCTGGATCCTGCAGCCTATCTGGCAACCTCTAGTCAGGGGGGAGGGGATACACCGCTCTACAGTAATTTGAAAGTGATTGCAGTACCAGTTTTGGCCACAATCTTACATACGGCTCCTTTAAATGCAACCCTACAGTTTACCCGTGTCATGCTTCTTCTCATGTCCCAAACCCTTCTCGGGTCATATTTTTCACCCGTACGTTTGCTAGGGTGACCGTATTTTGATTACCAAAAACTAGGACACTCGGCCAGCAGTTTTTTTTGAAAACCAGGACATTTTCATCACTTTATTAAAACGGCCAGGACGGAACGTGAAAACAGGACATATCAGGACTGTTGGTCACCCTAATATATTAATATATATAATATATGAATATATTAGCCTTTGTTTTATATTAAATTATATATATATATATATATATATATATATATATATATATATATATATATATATATATATATATATATATATATATGTTATTACTTTACATGGTTACTTTAAAAATGTTAATGTTATGGATATGGGAAAAAAATAATATTAATAGTTGAATCACAATCTTAACTGTATTTAATTTGGTTTAATTCAATTCAACAGTTTCTGTCCCCTTTCAATTACAAATTAAGACCTTTAATTTGCAAGAATATTACTTCCGGTTTGTGTGTTGTGTTGTCATGCTGACGACATAGGAAGCTAATTGAAGGCTAGCCGTGTCAAACGACCATCCTAACTTTCGGGATCAGTGTCACTTTTATTTAGTTTTTCCATAATTTCAAAACTGGAATCATGATGCAATTCATTGTAAGTGTTTACATCTGTTTGTGTGATTGTAATCGTGTGTTTAGTAGCTTGCCAATTCGTAATGTAGTAGCTAACCGTAGCCAACTAAAGTCTCTTAGAATCTCTCAGATAAAAATAAACATTTTGTTAAAATAAACAGCCGAATATTTTGCAATATGATAGAATGTATTTATCTGTCATATCTTGTTTTTCCAGCTTGGCTTCACTCTGGGGAACGTGGTTGGCATGTATCTGGCACAGAACTACGAGGTTGTAAAAAAAATATTTATTTTACTTTAAGTTACATTATTAACTATCTGATTTTGTATGTGTCTGTATAAAATCCTACGTAATAAACGAGTGGACCTGAAATAGAGTACAGCTCTACTGTGATCAATGACTAACTTACTTTTAACTTGTTTTCAAGGTACCCAACATTTCAAAGAAAATCGAGGCCTTTAAAAAGGACGTGGAAGCCAAGAAGAAACCCCCAGGCCCAGAGTGAAATATCTAATTAAAATGAACTGAAGATGGAGGGACATTTAAGAACAAGCATATCATATATACTAGTATGTGTTATTGTTAAGGTATGAAGAAAAGAGCCCTCAAGATGCACAGTATATTGTCAAATAGTGCCTCTAAATCCCATTTGTTTTGAACGTTGATGTGTTCTGCATTTTGCATTGTATCCTCTCTCTCTCTCTCTCTCTCTCTCTCTCTCTCTCTCTCTCTCTCTCTCTCTCTCTCTCTCCTCTCTCTCTCCTCTCTCTCTCTCTCTCTCTCTCTCTCTCTCTCTCTCTCCTCTCTCTCTCCTCTCCTCATCATAGGTTCAATTTGTTTAAACCTGATTGATTTTCTGTTACCTGTTGGATAATTAATTAATATATTTTTAAAACCCAATGTAAAATAATTTTGCCAGTTAAAACCACATCAGTTTGCAGTAACTTGATGTAGTTTTCTGTATTTATTGAGAAACAACATGTTTGCAGTGCAAATCGTTGGACAAATAGAAAATTGCACATAACAATCAGTTGTTCAACACAAATTACGGAAGCATGTTTTAAAAGCTTCTTTATACTATAATGTAATAAAGATTACAAAATACAATTTTTATTGTGGCATTGTGGTGTTATTTTCTAATAATACTTAAGTCTACATATTACATTTAGATAAGACTTCAGAGGTATAAGAAAACGAAAAATGACACACACACACACACACACACACACACACACACACACACACACACACACAAACAAGTAAGATCGTTTATGACTGAACTACATCAGACAAAAGTCATAAACTAAAAACAGACATGAATTACACAGACACGTCCAAAAGGTTGAACCAGAGCCATAGAAAAACGGGTCTGGCTTGAACAATAGTCTGTAAAAAAATGGCTTGAACAATGTAGAAAGTTCCGCTATTTTAAAAAAATGTGGTTTTGTAAAAAAAAGAAAAGAAAGAAACGAAAATCGCCAGAGGGCGCAGTAAACACGGAAGTAAACAGCTTTCAGAATCCAAAATAAAGCAGTTGTCTCTGTACATTTATTAATGTTAAAATGATGGTATATAAAAATATTACAACAAATACAAATTTACAACAAATTTTTCCATAGTTGACCCATACATGGGTTTAAAACAACCCAGCATTTTTCGAGCGTAAATGTCTTAAACATGCTTTATTTTTTATTTACTTTTACGTAGTGTGTTTTTGACGTAGTTTTTCGAATTATTAAGTGAATACGAAAAGCATTAAGTTTTTTCGTTTAAAGTTTCTCCGGATGTTGAGAGTGAGTGTTTCCGGTACTCGTGGCCGTGCCGCTCCTGTGACAGCACTGACAGCAGCTGCTGCTGGAGACCGAGACCAGCAAAGATGATCTCCCTCACCGACTCCCAGAGTAAGAACAATACTTCCTGACTCACTGACAGCTTCTCGTAAGACATGGTCTATTGTCAGTGCATCTACAAAGCCTGTTGTTTTTATAATTCCGCCTGTCAACATAAGTAAACATAGGATATACTCATGCAGCTGTCACGCCACTAGTACGGTAATACGTCCCAACGTAAAATCATTGGAAGGCACATTTATTAAAGATAATATCCGGCAAGGTAGATCCATAACTTTTAAAGACATTATTTTTGGATATTTTGATTCTGACCCTACTAAAAATACTGCTTGCTATGTTATACATTTTATTTATCTTCTTTGCAAATGGTATATCCATAAATGTAAGTTTACCAACAACAAACCAATTATTTGTTTTTTGGAAGAATTTAAAATGTATCTTAATACTATTATATATTCAGTAAATAACAAAGCAAGTACAACGACTTTAATTTGTACACTGGAATTAGCCTCTTGTTCTTTTCAGCCAATCATTGTTAACTCTTTTTTTCTCATGTGTAGTTTGATGACATTGAACATATTGTTAAAACATTTTGAATATTGTATACAAAATTGTATATCATAAAATAGTCATTGGAAAAAGACAAAAGCTGCTTTAATGTTGACAGGGACTAGTTAAATTAAGACAGAACAATCCTATCTAAACAATGTCATACATATGATATTGTTATAATAAATATTATCGGCAAAATTTTACAATAAGGTCTCTTAGTTAACTACTTTAGTTAACATGAACTAGCAATGAACAATACTTCTCGACATTTATTAATTTTAATGTTAATCTCAGCATTTACTAATAGATTTTTAAGATCAAAAGTAACATTAGTTAACATTAGTTAATGCACTGTGAAAAAAATAATTATCTAGTGATAAGTTAATTATCACTAATAAATGCTGTAACAAATTAATTGTTAGTTCATTATGCACAAATCAATGTTAACAAATGAGACCTTTGTTACCTTATTACCATATTAATGCAAATTATATTATTATTTATATACAAATTGACACTGTTAAAACTTATTTTATTATCTTTATATTAGTATAATGTATGGCTTTCCCTCTCTCAACAGAAATCGGAATGGGGCTAACAGGATTTGGGGTATTTTTTCTGTTCTTTGGGATGATCCTGTTTTTCGATAAAGCCCTTCTTGCCATAGGAAACGTGAGTGGCCTCATTATGTCGTCATTAATATTTTAATTATTAGATTAGCTATTTTATACGTTACATTATATTGTATGTAAAATTAGTTGTATTCTAATATTTAATTGTACCAATGTGTATTTCACACTTACGTGTTTATATTCCTTAATTATTATTAAATTATATTATTCATGCTTTCTGATTGGTTTCTTTAGTACAGGTTTGTTGTAAATGGCATCAACACATTGTTCATATCCTTCAGTTGTGCTGCTTTTTCCTGCTATTAAGTGTTTTTCAATCGTTAGCTTGAGTTCATTGCGATACATAAGCACAGATCTTTCTCTCTCACCTGTCTCATGGTCTTCATTCCTCTCAGATCCTGTTTGTTATCGGCCTGGCATTCGTAATTGGGCTGGAGAGGACGTTCAGGTTCTTCTTTCAGAAGCACAAAATGAAAGCCACCAGCTTCTTCTTAGGAGGCGTCTTGGTGGTGCTGATCGGGTGGCCCATCGTCGGAGTCGTTCTAGAGTTTTATGGCTTCTTTCTTCTATTCAGGTATTTTTTTACAGGATTAAAAAGCCCTTAACCTGGCAAATTATTCTACATAACTAGTAGCTAATTATTTTGACTGTTTTTTTAAATGGCTAATGCCAATACAGATTGACAGAAGGCGGATATCGATATTATATACAGATAAATGAGACAACAAAATGGAAATGAAATGAACACTTATTTCACACAATATTATTATATTAAAATGTACGGTAACACTTTAGTTTAGGGTCCAATTCTCACTATTAACTAGTTGCCTTATTAGCATGCATATTACTAGGATATTGGCTGTTTATTAGTACTTATAAAGCACATATTATTGCATTATTCTGCATTCCTTTATCCTACCCAATACCTAAACTTAACAGCTATCTTACTAACTATTAACAAGCAGTAATTAGGAGATTATTGAAGCAAAAGTCGTTGTTATTGTTAGGTAATTGTGAGAATTGGACCCTAAACTACTATATGTAGTGTGACCACATTATATTCATGTTGTCTGTCTGTCAATTTTGGAACTGGAAAAGGGAGGAATTAACTTTTTAAAGATCAATTGGCCATAATCTAAAATGATTCCAAAGAAATATGTGCTGATGATATCTGGGTGTATGTCCTTCTCTTCATGTGTAGGGGATTCTTTCCAGTGGTCGTAGGCTTCATCAGGAGGATTCCTGTGCTGGGATATATGCTGAATCTTCCCTTCATTAGTGGGGTAAGTTTTACTCAGCAGGGTGATGAAGAAAGAGTGCACAGTTGCACTTTTTCCTTTTTTATTTCTATGCAAGGATCCTCTGAGATTATAGTGAATTTAACATGTGTTTTAACCAGGCACGGTGCGATAAAGTAACAAGTTATTTAAAAAAAAACAAAAAAAACTCTTTAGCTGTAACAAACATGAGCAGTCATCAGTTCTGATTGGATGTGATTGTGCTAGCATTTACACTAGCAGTCAGTGTGGACAGACAGATTATCAACTTGTTATGTCACGTCTGGTGTCACGTCTGGTTAGGACACATGTAAATTCACTTTAAATGCTTTTGCTTGCTTTTGCAGCTGAGACTAACAGGCTTTTCCTCTAAATCGAATACAAATCAAAGGGGACATCTTTGAAAACAAGTTAAATTGTTGTTGAAATATATTAAAATATTTTGTTTGCATGCATTAAATTGATCAAACGTGACTGTAAAGACATTTATAATGTTACAAAAGATTTCTGTTTAACTTTCAAAAATATTCGGCAGCACAACTGTTTTCAACATTGATAATAATCCAATGTTTTTGGAGCAGCAAATCAGCATATTAGAATGATTTCTGAAGGGTCATGTGACACTGAAGGGTGAAGTAATGATGCTAAAAATTCAGCTTTGTCATCACATGAATACATTTTTAAATCTATTAAAATAGAAAACAGTTGTTTTAAATTGTAATATTTCACTATATTCCTGTTTTTACGGTAATTTTGGTCAAATAAATGCAGCCTTGGTGAGCATAAGAGACATAAAAAAAAACGTACAAACATTTGAACGGTAGTGTATCTACTAGATAGACACTATTATAGGTTTTAGATAACCCAAGCATTTAGATAAACACTTTTTAGTGAGCAGAAGTTTTTACTTTAATGTGAGAAAAGAGGCTCTTGCGAGTGTCTTTCAACATGTGTGTGTTTGTTCTTTTAAAGCCTTCCTAAGGCTGAGCGGACAGACAGCCATCTTGGTCAGTCACTGCTAATTCTGTCTTGCATGTGAGCATGAATAATGCCGTTCTGTGTGCATTGAATATTTTAATTGATAAAAGTGCCATGAACCATCATTTTATATATATAAATTAATTTTTCCTTGAAAGTGTCCTAATCCTTCCATCATTTTTTGTTGTTTCTCCAGTACGTGGACAAAATGAGTGAAAGCAACAACATGGTTTAACAGACTCTTTTTGACCACTTATTTATGATGGATTTTCTAAAGCTTTACCTTGAAACAGCCATGTGAAGTATAGAGCTCGTATTACCGAAGCTTTATATTCAGGACGTCTGAGAGATATTTACATCGACGAGAAGCCAACTGTGCTGCGTGGAAAAGAAGCCACACCTTCGCCTGCCAGATCTATAGACTGCGTCACAACACCCAGCATCACTGCATCCCAGAAGAACTTTGCCCTACTTTATAAACGCAAACTTCATGAAGAAGTTAACGGGTGTCCTCCCATGAGGAATGGTTAGTTGGATGTGTAGAAGAGACTTCTGGAAGTCTGTATTCTGTTACAACAATGGCCTTGTTACACAGTGGTGTCTGTAGTTGTATTTTAAAGATGGAGGAGAACTGGATGACTTTAATTTCTTGATGTTCTATCACAAGTGTGATATTTACACTTTCTTATAAAATTAAACTGTTACTTTGTATCTGACTGGCATAGATGTTATTATTATGTTCTTTCTCTGTCTTAAATGCATTTCCAGCTGTTGTCACTGTAAATCTGAACATTGGAATTCAAAAAAAGAGTTCAGCTGCCACTAACTTTTGTAAATATAAATAAAAAAATCCTGATATGAGTTTTTTTTTTTTTTTTATTAAATATTGGGGGTATACTGTAAAATTAATAAAAAATATTTGCTGTACCAATTGTGTACACACACATAGGTATATGTATTTGCGTGTGTATGTATATACACTGAACTAAATTATAAACGTAACACTTTTTTTTTCGTAACCATTTTTCATGAGCTGAACTCAAAGATCTAAGACTTTTTCTATGTACACAAAAGGCCTATTTCTCTCAAATATTGTTCATAAATCTGTCTAAATCCGTGTTAGTGAGCACTTCTCCTTTGCCGAGATAATCCATCCACCTCACAGGTGTGGCATATCAAGATGCTGATTAGACAGCATGATTATTGCACAGGTGTGCCTTAGGCTGGCCACAATAAAAGGCCACTCTAAAATGTGCAGTTTTACTGTTTGGGGGGGGGGGGGGGGGGTATTGGGTGCGATGGGGGCGGGTGGGTGTGGAGGGAGTGCTGAGTGAGGTGGCTGGTGGGTCAATGGTGGGTGTGAGCGGTGATGTATGCAAGAAATTTCAATCACCGGGCAACAGCTCTGGAAGACAGCAGTCAGGCATGCAAATTGCACGCTCCCTCAAAACTTGCGACATCTGTGGCACAGTTTTGTGTGATAAAACTGCATATTTTAGAGTGGCCTTTTATTGTGGCCAGCCTAAGGCACACCTGTGCAATAATCATGCTGTCTAATCAGCATCTTGATATGCCACACCTGTGAGGTGGATGGATTTTCTCAGCAAAGGAGAAGTGCTCACTAACACAGATTTAGACAGATTTGTGAACAATATTTGAGACAAATAGGCCTTTTGTGTACATAGAAAAAGTCTTAGATCTTTGAGTTCAGCTCATGAAAAATGGAGGCAAAAACAAAAGTGTTGCATTTATAATTTTGTCCAGTATGTAGGAAATATAATAGCTATAAACAGCTATTTTGACAACAATGACTGTATGTTGAGTTATTTTTCAGACGACAGTAAAATATACTGCTATACAAGCAGCACATTGACTACTCTAAAATATATCCAAGTTTCATTTCTATAGTATTGTCCCTTGAGTAGATAGACTAAAATGTTTGCTACAATGTGAAGGTGTACTCACTTTCGTGAGATACTGTATATACACTCACCAAAAGGATTATTAGGAACAACTGTTCAATTTCTCTTTAATGCAATTATCTAATCAACCAATCACATGGCAGTTGCTTCAATGCATTTAGGGGTGTGGTCCTGGTCAAGACAATCTCCTGAACTCCAAACACATGAACATGGCAGGTTGGGCAGGTCCTGTGGGCGAAAATGCTCTTGTTGATAGCTAGAGGTCAGAGTAGAATGGGCAGACTGATTCAAGCTGATAGAAGAGCAAGTTTGACTGAAATAACCACTTGTTACAACCGAGGTATGCAGCAAAGCATTTGTGAAGCCGCCACCTTGAGGCGGATGGGCTACAACAGCAGAAGACCCCACCGGGTACCACTCATCTCCACTACAAATAGAAAAAAGAGGCTACAATTTCCAAGAGATCACCAAAATTGGACAGTTGAAGACTGGAAAAATGTTGCCTGGTCTGATGAGTCTCGATTTCTGTTGAGACATTCAGATGGTAGAGTCAGAATTTGGCATAAACAGAATGAGAACATGGATCCATCATGCCTTGTTACCACTGTGCAGGCTGTGTGGTGGTGTAATGGTGTGGGGGATGTTTTCTTGGCACACTTTAGGCCCCTTAGTGCCAATTGGGCATCGTTTAAATGCCATGTCATGTTCTGACCATGTCCATCCCTTTATGGCCCCATGTACCCATCCTCTGATGGCTACTTCCAGCAGGAAATGCACCATGTCACAAAGCTCCAATCATTTCAAATTGGTTTCTTGAACATGACAATGAGTTCCACTGTACTAAAATGGCCCCACAGTCACCAGATCTCAACCCAATAGAGCATTTTTGGGATGTGGTGGAACGGGAGCTTTGTCCCTGGATGTGCATCCCACAAATCTCCATCAACTGCAAGATGCTATCCTATCAATATGGGCCAACATTTCTTAAGAATGCTTTCAGCACCTTGTTGAATCAATGCCATGTAGAATTAAGGCAGTTCTGAAGGCGAAAGGGGGTCAAACACAGTATTAGTATGGTGTTTCTAATAATCCTTTAGGTGAGTGTATATATATTACCTTTTTGCATTCTGCATAATTCTTTTAATATAATATTAAAAAATTGTTTTATTGTTTTCTTCTGGAAATCTGAAGAATGGCAAAGTGCATCTCATGTATTTTGTCCTTTTTTACAGTAAGGAATGAGACTTGTTTTCTTCTTCAACCTAGTTTTGACTGTGCCAAGATTTGTCGCTTGTAATCTATTTCACCCGAGACCATACATATATAAAGTTGTTTCTTATCCATTATTACCTTCAAGAAGAGACATAAATTACAAGCAATTTGAAGGCAGAGCCCAGCAGATATTTATATATGGGAAACCCCATCAGCCGCACTGTTCATTCATAAAAAACGATTAGCTGGTGTATTTGAGACGCTTCATTGCTGAAGGTGTAAACATATCAATACTTTCCGCCCTCTTCTTTTCATTAGTTACTATTAAAAGTGCACATGAATGGAAAATTCCCTTCGGCAAAGCTGCAAAGCATCCTAACTTACAGATGCGTGTCTTCAAACGTCATAGCAATAATGTAGGTTTATTATTTTTAAAGGAAGGGTTAACTAATGGTTCCGAAAGGTTTGTGGTCCGGCCCCGTCGTGAATCAATGGGACTTGACCTATAGCTGAAGACTAATTCATTCAACATTCCCCCACCCTGATGATTATAAATATCAAGGACAGACTTCACAGTCTTCACTCTTGATCTTTTCTCTTAGACTCAACCGCTGAAGAGGACGTCTGACACTATGAAAGTAAGTCCACATTCATGCTTGCATTCGTCTCGAACACTTTCAGCAGAGTAAAAAAAAGAGAGAAGTGAAAGTGTCAACCAGGAATTTAGTCATTTTAACATTAGGAATTTTGATACTTTTCTTCACAATGTAATTAACACTGAAGAGAAAAGAGGCTTTATACACTGTTATAAAAGGCTAATGGGAAATGATCAATTTTAACATTGCTTCACCTTTCCAGGATTTAAGGACTCTTGCGGCGTACGCACTTGCGCTGTTACTTCTGGCAACATTCGTGTCCCATTCCTGGAGTGCGCCCAAGGTAATGAGATCCATCGTATTATACTTTGAATATTGTTTAATTTTTGACTAAACATTTATTATTTTAATTTAAACATTTTACTTGTGTCATTAATTTTTATTTTATTTTTATAAATATTTTAAAATAATACTTAATTCTGTTCTACATGAAACAAAGTAAATATATATAATTTATTATATATATATAATTTTGTATTAAAGGGCAGTTTTCAGCGTCGGAATTGGACACCCCAAGCCATGTTATATCTGAAAGGAACACGTAAGTTACTGCTGTTTTTCAACCATATTTGTGACTAAAACTGCATATATGATCAATTTTTTTCCACATGCTATTGAATTAACTTTTTATGTTTATTATAGAGGGGCGGCGCTTTGTGTCAGAAGACAGAAATGACGGGGACTTGTATGACACAATACGCTTGGGTATGAATTATTAATTCTAGATCTCATAATTTGTAAGCTTAAACAGAATTTATGCATGAAACTGCAGTGTGCATGCACGCAGGTGTAAGTACAATTGTAAAATACTAATTGTAAGCTAGTAAATACAAGAATGCAAAATAATTTTCATGATTTATCAAAACTTTTTCACTTTAGTCAAATCAACTTAGATAATAAATGTGGTTCAGATAACATATTTTGAGTTTCTATTTATTAAACCAGTCTTGTATTAACTTCAATGAACTCAAAACCAACTATATTTTTTACAGTGTACTTCTAATCCAATTACATTGTAACATGAACGCTAATGTAAATTGTAAACTCTCTCTACAGAGTCACGCAGTCAAAACACAGAAAACCTGAGCATGTCTAAAGCGGCTGCATTTCTCTTAAATGTTCTCCAGCAAGCCAGAGACCTGGGTGAGCCTTACTGAAACCCGCTAAAAGAGCTCGAACAACTCACTCTTACATCTGAATCATGTGGAATTTAATGTTTTCAAGTTCACCCTCAGCTACGATGACGCCTGTGTTTAACTTCTCTGAAGGTTCATCATTTACTGTTCAACACTATTACAGTTAGACTGGAGTAATGTGGAGTTGAGTTATGTATGTGTCCAGATTGTTTGCATCATTCCACGTGGACTTGGACTGATAATTTAAGTAACACAAGGAATAGAGCAAAGACTGATTTTAAGGTATTTTAATTTCTTTTTGTTTTATTTCAGGTGAAATAATGGGTTGTTTTTTCAAGACATATCATCTTGGAAAAGAGACTATTTATGACGATTGAAATTCTGTACAGACTTTGTTTCATTTTCATTTTCTCAAGTTAAATCAACATGTGAATTGAATGGTCTGTAAAATACATATCTGACAATGTCTGACCTTTTTCTCAATTAATTAAACTAAATTTGCACTGATAACTGCTACCATGAGTGAGATTTTTTTTTGGTTGCATTTTATTTTAAGATGTCCTTGTTACAGTGTAATTTTACCATTGTGTACAAACTCAAAAATTAACAACATAGGATTAAGGTTTAGTTTAGTTGCTTATAATTATGCAGTCAGTATATGTAACATATAACAAGGACACTAAAATGTCCACCTTTTTAACAAAACATGGGTGGGATGTTTTACATTTCTCTACATTAATGTTATTAAAACGTTGCATTTTCTCTATTACAGCCTCATGGCACCAATATACCAAAAATAAAAAATAGCAAACTAATATCTCACCAGTGGAACATACAAGATATTTCATAGTGGACTGTCTGAGACTTAATAGTGAAATGTTTTTCGTTTTCTATATTTTTATTACATACTCTATTATCAGTAAAGCATTATGAGTTAAAAAATATCATCCACAATGACAAATGAGTACTTATAACATTTTCAAATTTAAATAGAATTTTGGTTACATACAAGTGTCCATGTTACAGTGTAATTATACATTTAAGTACTAAGTAATAATAATTAACAACATGTACTTACTATTTAATAAGGGTTAGGGTTTTGTTTGGGGTTATTTGCATGTAATTATGCATAATTTATAGTTATTACTACAGTACATGTAAAACAAACTGTTTCCAGGATTTTAAACGGCAAATGTTGGTAACACTTTAATTTAGTCTGTTACACATTTTACAGGTACTTGCCATAGTAATAACAGTAAACAATGCATAATAACATGCAACAAACCTTAAACCATACCCTAATCCCAACCCTATAGTAAGTACATGTTAAATAATATTACTCAGTACTTAAATGCATATTTACACTGTAACAAGGACACCCTAAAAAAAAGTGTAACCAAAGTTTTTTGACATGATCTCAGACTGCATGTTCAAGATATCTTTTGTTCATACTTTGGTGGTATGTAAAGGCTGTAGCACATTCTCACAGGATAGCAGGTGTAAATATGCCTGAGCTACAGGAGCAGAAGGGTGCGGATCTTAATTCCCATTTTCCAGCACATTACCCTCAGGCTCCGCACCCAGAGTGAAAGGAGCCTTGATGTTCTGCCTGTCCCTCTCGGCCTCCTCGTCTTCGTCATAGGTGTCGTCATCTTCCTCATCGCTGTGGTGAGGGGTGGAGTGGAGGGAAGCTGACGGGGACGGAGGGACGGATAAGGGTCGCGGGTAACGGAAACCTTGTGTCTGTGCAAACAAAAAGATTCAGTCACTCATACTGATTCTGATATAATGGTAAACAAGAGACTTGTTGGTTCATTGATTTCATACATCTGTCTCACTTTAATTTTCTGTGTGTGTGTATGTGTGTAGTCTTTTTAAAGCATATTTCTTGAACAACTGTGAGTGAGCTCGAATGGAACTGAGCTGGTAAATGTTAGCCTGTCAATTAAACTCAAGAACGAAGCTCAACTGCGGTGCATCCTCATCACTCAGGAGTGTTAGACGTCATACAATAACACCCGGATTAGCAATTTTGAGAGCAGAGAGATGAGGTGAACCTCAATATAAAGTTTTTGCTCCTAATCAACATTAACCTGCCATGCTGATAATGATTTAATGATGTCTATGAATGATGTCATATATGCGTATCTTTGAGTGAAAGGTGTATTTGAGTGATTTTTGGAAGGGACTTTACTTCTTATATAAGATTTTTTTTTCACTTTGCCCTTCAGGGCTGCTTTATATTTACTCAAAGTATAATTTTTCTGTAACAATGTAAAAGTCCTTACTGTCAATTTTGATCAATTTAATGCATCCCTGCTTAATAAAATAATTAATTTCTTTCTTTTTTTTAATCTTACTGACCCCGAACTTTTGTATAATGGTGTATATAATGTCCTTGACTTTTAGGTTCATATAAGATGATGAAACTAAGCACACGGCTTAAGTAGTGCAGCATTGTGTTGTCATTGTCAGTGCTAGAGCATTAATGTGCATCTGAGAGAGTGTGAGTGTCAGCAGGGCTCACCGGTGAGAGGTTGAGATGGTCCATTTTGAATTTAGCAGGGAAGGACCTGCTGAGGGCCAGATGCCTGGCTTGCATGTAGAACTGAGCAGAGCGAAACACAGACAACCGCATGTCATTTGATAAAGAAAACATGCAAATTAACCAATGTCCTTTAACACAATGTTAACAAATGAAATAAAGGTGAATCACACCCGAGTACCCCAGCTGAGAAGATACTCACCCGTCCGAGGTATCGCCAGTCCAGCAGGTCAGAGAGTCTCTCCGTTCGGTTGCGTTGGATTATTCGCTGTCTGCGCGATTTTTGGCAGAATGAAAACATGAACTGAGTCAGCTGGTTACACGATTCGTCTGCAGAACGGAATCGCCGGTCCACAATGTAGATTCCTACAACATTGATTTAGTCAAACTACACAATGTATTGTCATTAAAACATATTGATAATACGAAAACAATTAAGCTGTGCAAATAGTTTTGGAAAGCAGTGACTCGTTACATGATTCACTCACCATATTCAGATGGGTCGGAGACATGTTCCTCCATGAAACAGCCAAACCCAGATAGATTGGTGGTTACGCTGGGAATTCCCATTACAGTACACTCACCTGAACACACCAGATTACAGATGTTGACCAACAAGAGTCATGCAATACATTTTTATGCTAAACGCACTAAACTGACAAAAAAGGTAAAAAACATCTGCTTTTTAAATATACTGTATATATATAAATATATATATATAATTGCAAATAAACAATTAAGCTGTGTATATATACATATTTTCCTGAGTAACCTATGAGTGCTGCCATGATAGATTCTAACTTCCGTTTGTATGCTGTCCTGAATGTTACATTCTCCATGAGGAACCCATTGGTAAAATGGGATGAAAAAAGCGACTGAATTATTTAAACAAAAACTTTTTGAACATAACTAAAAATGTGCAGGCTTAAGCTGTGCTGTTTCTGGCTGCCTCAACAACATTAATAGGAATTCCTAGAAACTAGAGATGCAACGATATGGAAAATTTGGCCGATACCGATAACCGATATATTGGCCGATAAATCTAAATCCAAGTTTTTACATAATTTTTGAGAGCCTGATTACAAAAACAAAAGTCTAATCATTAAAATCCATGTCCCAAGCACACAATTATAATTTTCTATAGCATATGACAGACTTGTGTTGCACTTAACTACTGTAGCCTATATTTTCCTGTTTTGAAGTGGTTACCATCATATTTCAAGCAATTCAAAACCATCATGGCGAACAGTGGGCATCTGATGTGTCTCAGCTGAAGGAAATAATTCTTTTATCAACACATATCGACTGATACCGATATGGTGGCCGATATATCATGCATCCCTAAAATACTCCCCAAAGTAGGTAAATGCGAACTTCACCCCGATCGGGAGTTGTATGTAGAATATGAACGGCCATCTGTTTTCAGTGTAGCTGACCTCATCTACACACTCATTACACTTACACTGAAAAGTCGGTCATTCCGACACTGTAAAGCCATGTGCTTTTTCAATTTAAAAAAAAAATTGGTTTAACGTTACATTTTCAGCTTGGAAGTCAGGCGAAACGTCCACGTCCCAAAATAGGTGGATATAAAAATGCTACTTTGTGTCTTGATTTGTAGCCATATTAATGTATAAAATCGAGCTCAAATTCTGATGTCAATATTTATGTTAAAGTCGAGTGACAAAATGCTGAATGCAAGATTGTGATGATGGGTACTAAAATGCGTTGAGTGTGAAACCTGGCGTGTAGCCCCATGGTTCATAGTAGGATGGAAACACTCCCAGATGGCAGCCGCGCACAAACTCCTCATAGTCCATGGGCAGCAGGGGACTGGTGGAGGACAGGAACTCCGGATGGAACACAATCTGACAAATTCTGACAATTAATACTTCAAGGCCATTCACACACACATTTTTATAAAGATTTACCACAATAAATCAATACAACACATCTTTAATGCATCATGTGATGCACTTAACATGAACTCAAGACAACCAGGGCTTCTACATGGACATTCAGGGCTTAACTATAAGTATGACCTGGGGTCAGTAGATAAAACTGAAACGTGCGCTGATACACGTGTTTTTATGCTTCTAAATCTACTGGGGTCAGACATAGTAAACTGCACACCTTCACTCTGTCATTGCGTCCATTGAAGAGGCCGATTCGGCGGATGTTGCTCAGGATGGGGTCTGTGGAATCATCCAGCATGTTGTGAGTTGTTACTGGAGGGAGAGAGTGTCTCTATGAAAGACAAAGACATGAACATAATTGCAGGTGAGTGTATTTTTGTCAATGGAAGTGTATGAAAGGTTAACAAATAAATAAAATCAGCAATCCATAAGCAGTTATTGAATAAAAATCATGAGGTTCAAAGTTTAGAAACTCCATTTAAGTTATAAAAAAACAACCTTCTTATCAAAAGTGGCTGCCTCCTCTGCACTAACTTGCACCCTTTCAATGGTTTCTAATATACATTATTCTTGCTATTAAATTCCAGAGACTGAGTCATAGGAAAAGAGTGAGTGGACTTTAACTCTCCAGAAAAATTAGCCTCATTTTTTACTCTCGTTCCCTCTTTATAAACAAACACCAGCACTAACAGATCGATATCGCTCTTTCGGTAGCTCCCCGAAATATTGATACGCAAATAAATCTAACCGGAGTGGCTGTATATTGATGTTCTGCTCATAACACTGCCATTAAGAAGCTGTAGAATAAATCTCAGTAACACATTCAATCTATCGACCGCAGACAGTCAGGTTAAATACGTCACTGAGCTCTGTAACACAAACCGCTCCGCCAGTAATCCAGTAGAATGATGCAGGGGATTCCTCCACAGATTTACAGAGGCTTAGTATGTCGATATTCACTATAACCTCAGGCTGACCTTTGATTAGAGTCCATTCATACAAAACAGATGCAGGGCAGGAGAGAATGAATGAAACCCCCCTGAAAACATTTACTCATTAATTCAAAGACGTCCATCTTAAGACCCAGTTTGTCCTAAAACATGATTAAGCGATGTTCTCAAAAAGAGAAGGAAATATTAATTAGATTTTACAGAATAAATTAAAAACTACATAGTGTTAAGTTTAATACATAAGAATCATCCTGAAAGTGTTTTATTTGTGATAATGACAAGCTGACATTATCCTTTTTTCATACTTATAAAATAAATGAATGCACTTGAAACAGTGATTAGTTGAAATTATTTCAGCATGTGAGAAGAGAGCATAATGCAAGAGACAAAAAACTATATCAAAGTATTAATTCAAAAATAAAAAAGGGACAAAAAAGACTATTAAAACTGCTGATTTAATTCAACTTTAAAAATGTAGTCAAGTGTACAACAATTTAAATAAATGCAATCAATTCAAAATGCAATATTTTAATTGGCTCTTTATTTTTAATAAATTGCATTTACAAATTGCTTCTCTTAAAAAAAGTGTTTAAACAGTTTGAGTACATAGGAGTAGCCAATTAACTTAAAACATGAACCTCTCTCTCTCTCTCTCTCTCTCTCTCTCTCTCTCTCTCTCTCTCTCTCTCTCTCTCTATCATATATATATATATATATATATATATATATATATATATAAACCACTAACCAGAATGTTTTAGTGATATGGTTAAAGGATTAATTTGGTTATTTTTCAATGTGGCCTCTTGTGATGTAAGAATTGTGCAACATTTTGTCTGACCTGTGTTGCATAAATGGCCCTCTTCATGATTGTGAAATCATCTCTGTCCAGGATTTTGCTCATGTCTGGGATCTCACCCCTGTGAACGCAGGAGAGCTTCATTAGATGAGATCGTACACACACACACACACACACTATCTTGCTCCATGAACATAGGGGGGAAATGACCTATTGACATCACACAATGCCATTATAAATATCCTATAATCTGACAACTCCCAGGGGAAGTGCAGTGTATTCTCATCAACACTTGGTAGACACTGTGAAATATCAACACTTGAAGGTTACTCAGCCACTCCAGTTTATGCCATCAGATGTTCATCACTCTTCATCATCACATACTGACAACATTTACGGTCGCATCAATTTTGAGCCCTGTTTTGTCAGGTCTGTACGAGGGAGGGTTTATAGAGAGAGGAAACCACTAACCTTAACAAGCCCTCGTAAAGCTTTTTGCCAAACTTCTCCTTCACCGACTGCGCTGTGTCCCTGAGAGACAGGCGAAAAACATATTAGAGAAATCTTGTTCACTAAAACCATCTGAAAAGAAGAGCCATTTCCTTTTATTGCCTAATAAATATGATAAGTATAACTAGTGGGAAATCTGATCCAGCATCAAGGACCTTCTCTAATATTGTGAGCAACTAGAAATAGAGATCCAAATCCAAGATCCAAAATTAACTCTCGGCCCATGAGTAAAATAAATAAAAACCAGGATATCCACCAGAGAGCACTCCTCCTTAGATGATTGTTATTCCACCATGAACTGCATTTCCCAGAATCCTTGGCCCAGAATCATTATCTCTGATTAGTTTCAGCTGTTTCTCATTTACCCTGTTAATTAATAGTGTTATTTGAGGGGACAGCCATTTGTAGTGGTGTCTGAAACCATAGTGGACTGTGGAGTGCAATAAGGAGTAGACAAGAGACGGAAATGCGTTGAGTCAGCTTTACTCTCCACTTCAATAAAGACAGAACTGTACAGCAGTGAGATCGACACAACAATGTTATACCGGAAATTCTAACTCACTTCCCCTTCCCTTAAAGGTATACTCCCTTGGTGAATGTCTCTCAGTGTTATTTGTGGGTCACCACACAGGCCCCCCCAGAATTCACCCATAAACAAGTCCACACCGAACAGGTACCCCCAACAGAACATATGACGCTATTCACCAGTGCCAAACAGAACAGTCCAGCTCCTAACAGTTCCTAGAAAAGTTAACGTATAGGGGGGCGGACCGGGCGGCCATACCGGCTGAGCTTAACAAGAGGGGGGCAAGTGGCTAGGGGCGGGGCAGGCACCTGGTTCGAGGCTGCCGCAGGGGGGCGCCCCCGCCGTGGGGGCAGGGCCAACTGCAGTGGTTCGCCAATATCCACATGAGCAGGCTTAAGCCGGTCTATAGCCACCCGCTCGGGCCTGCCTCCCATATCCACCACAAAGTTCTTAGACCCCCTCGTCAGGACACGGAAGGGCCCATCATAGGGGGGGCGCAGCGGAGTACGATGAACGGATGAACACATACTTGGCTGACGGTAAATCCTTGGGCACGTAGGTCTGGGGGAGGCCATGGTGCGACGTTGGGATGGGAACAAAAGCGTCGGCAATGTCCCGAGACACAGCACGATGGGAGGCAACCGACCACGGGGCCGTGGCATCTGGAAGAAACTCCCCCGGGACGCGCAGAGGCTGGCCGTACACCAGCTCGGCCGATGAGGCTTGAAGATCCTCTTTGGGGGCAGAGCGAAGGCCAAGCATAACCCATGGGAGGCGGTCAGCCCAGTCATTACCCGTGAGGCTGGCCCTGAGCGCGGCCTTCATGTCCCGATGAAACCGCTCGCAAAGTCCGTTGCTCTGCGGGTTATAGGCTGTGGTACGGTGGACCTTCACTCCCAGGACCTCGGCGACCGCAGTCCAAAGCTCCGATGTAAACTGCGGACCTCGGTCCGAGGAGAGGTCGGACGGCATGCCGAAACGGGCTACCCAAGCCATAATGAACGCCCGTGCCACCTCAGCTGATGTAGTGGAGGCCAGGGGCACCACTTTCGGCCACCTGGTGGTCCTGTCCACCATGGTGAGGAGGTAGGAGTAACCACGGGAGGGGGGAAGTGGGCCCACCAGGTCCACATTCACATGATCAAAACGCCTCTCTGGCACTTTGAAGGGTGCCAAAGGGGCCTTGGTATGACGAGTCACCTTTGCGCGCTGGCACGCCACACAGGAAGCAGCCCAAGCCCTGATGTCCTTCCGTAGGCCCGGCCAGATGAACTTGGCCCCCACCAGCTTGGTTGAGGCCTTCACCCTGGGTGGGAAAGACCGTGTATAGCGTCAAACACCTTACGCCTCCAGCCAGCAGGTACCATGGGGCGCGGTTGGCCAGTGGAGACGTCGCAGAGGAGTGTAGCGTTGGCAGTGTCAAACACCACATCCTCCATGAGCAGCGGCGTGGGAACCGTCCTGTAGGCTTGCACCTCAGAGTCCGCGGTTTGATCCTCAGCCATAGCTGCGTAGTCCAGGCCCAAGTGGACGGAACCAATGATCGCCCGGGAGAGGCAGTCGGCCACGAAGTTGTCCTTGCCGGCCACATGCTGAATGTCAGTGGTATATTCGGATATGGCAGAGAGCTGACGCTGCTGGCGACCAGACCATGGCTCCGAAGACTTGGCCATAGCAAATGTCAGCGGCTTGTGGTCAACGAAAGCCGTGAACCGCCGGCCCTCCAACAGGAAACTGAAATGACGGGTGGCGAGGAAAAGACCCAGGAGCTCCCTGTCGAAGGCGCTGTATTTCCTCTCGTTGTCCCGGAGCTTCCTGCTGAAAAAGGCCAGCGGCTGCCAGGCTCCGCCCACCCACTGCTCACACACAGCCCCAACGGCGTAGTCCGAGGCGTCCGTAGTCAGAGCCACTGGGGCGGTAGGAGATGGGTGCGCTAGCAGAGCAGCGTTGGCCAGCGCAGTTTTGGCAGCATCAAAAGCACCAGTCATCTCTGGGGACCAATCCAACACGTCCGCCGCCCGCCCACCACGCAAGGCATCGTACAATGGTCGCATGAGCTGAGCCGCATGGGGGAGGAAACGGTTGTAGAAGTTCACCATACCCAGAAACTCCTGCAGGGACTTTACAGTGCGTGGACGTGGGAAATTGGCGATGGCGTCCACCTTGGCCGGGAGGGGGACGGCCCCCTGCGGTGTGACGTGATGGCCGAGGAAAGTGATGGATGACCGGCCAAACTCACACTTGGCCGGGTTGATGATGAGACCATGCTCACTGAGCCTGCCGAACAGCTGCTGGAGATGCATCAGGTGGTCGTCTGCGGACGCACTGGCCACGAGAATGTCGTCCAAGTAGACAAACAGAAACGGCATGTCTCTCAGCACAGAGTCCATAAGGCGCTGAAACGTTTGCGCTGCCCCTTTAACGCCGAAAGGCATCCGTAAGAATTCGAAAAGGCCAAAGGGTGTGATGACCGCTGTCTTGGGGACATCCTGCGGGTGGACCGGTACCTGGTGGTAACCGCGCACCAGGTCTACCTTTGAGAATATGGTGGTGCCGGCTAGGTGGGCGGAGAAGTCCTGTATGTGCGGCACAGGGTACCGGTCTGGGGTTGTAGCTTTGTTCAGGCGACGGAAATCACCACAGGGACGCCAACTGCCATCGGCCTTTGTCACCATGTGCAGGGGGGAAGCCCACGGGCTGTTGGAGCGGCGCACGATGCCGAGGTGCTCCATAGTGGCAAACTCCTCCCTGGCGATCGCGAGCTTGGCAGAGTCGAGGCGCCGAGCTCGTGCATAGACTGGTGGGCCCACCGTGGTGATGTAGTGCTCCACGCCATGTTTAGCCACCGCCGATGAAAACGTGGGTGTGGTGATGTCAGGGAACTCAGCGAGAAGGCGTTGATACAGGTCCCCTGTGGCAAACGTGTTCGACAGACAAAGCGCCCCCGTCCCCCCAAGCGTACAGGGGTATGAAGCAAAAGAGAGGGCGTCGATCAGGCGGTGGTTTGTAACGTCCACCAACAGCCTGTAAGCACAGAGGAAATCCGCCCCTAGGAGCGACGTAGACACGGCAGCCATGACGAAATCCCAGCTGAAACGCCGCCCGCCGAAACACACTTCCACATACCTTGTGCCATTGGTACGAATGGGTGTGCCGTTGGCGGCATCCATCGGGGGGCCATGCCCGCCAGCCATGGTGTCCACCAGCTTCGCCGGCAGGATGCTACGCTGAGCCCCCGAATCGACCAGCAGCCGCCGGCCGGACAATGTGTCAGTGATGAATAACAGCTTGCAGTCCCGGCCAGCGCCCATAGCTGCTAATGAGCGCCGGCCCTGGCTTTTCCCTGTGCTCCAAAACTGCAAGGCTGGCGACACTGTTTGGCCTTGGCCCCAAACCTTGAGTGGTAATAACACCACCCGTCTTCACGCTGTCGGCGGGCCGTCACCGCAGCCGTGGTGTCCGGGTCGTCCGCCGCGGGTGGAAAAGGGACAGCCGTGTGCAGGGGGGGAAGCAGTGCGTGGACAAACTGTTGCCGATTGGCGAGAAAAATCCTGTCTGCCTCCACAGCAAGCGCTCGGTAGTCTCTGGAGGAAAGGAGGGCGGAGCTGGCCAGTGCGGTGCGCACGGGTGCTGGAAGCTGCCGCAAGAATATGTGGGCGAAAAGGAACGCGGGATCCGCCGCGCCCAGCACCGCTAGCATCCTCTCCATTAACTCGGACGGCTTACTGTCGCCAAGGCCGTTCAGGGACAGCAGGCGATCTGCCTTCTCTAGCTCCGACAGTTCAAAGAGGTTCAACAGAAACGTTTTGAGCGCGTCGTATTTGCCGTCAGCTGGCGGAGCCTCTAGTAGCGCCATAGACCTGGCCGTTGTCGAGGCATCTAAAGCCGCTACCACATGGAAATATTTTGTAACGTCCTGTGTTATTCCTCTCAGCTGGAACTGTGCCTCGATGTGTTGAAACCACGGCCGCGGATTGTGCTGCCAAAAGTCCGGTAACTTGATGGTGGCCGCGTATATAGCGCCGACATTAGCCGCGCCGCTAACAGCATCCGGCGCCGCAGCAGCAGCATTTTCGCCACCGTCGTTGTGTGACATAATTCAGCCGTATCCAACTCGCGTCGGGGTCACCAATGTGGAGTGCAATAAGGAGTAGACAAGAGACGGAAATGCGTCGAGTCAGCTTTACTCTCCACTTCAATAAAGACAGAACTGTACAGCAGTGAGATCGACACAACAACGTTATACCGGAAACTCTAACTCACTTCCCCTTCCCTTAAAGGTATACTCCCTTGGTGAATGTCTCTCAGTGTTATTTGTGGGTCACCACAGGACGATATTAAGTGCACTTATTCAATCCCACATTGCATAACGAGTGTGCAACCAATGTATGCTCAACCAACGGCTGTCCGAATTCGATCACTCGTTTTCATTCACTCCTTTAAGTGAACTGTATTAGTGGACTAACATAGGGAATAGTGATTGAGGGTTTAGGCGCGATTTCGGATTCAGCCCCTGTATATATAAACCTGGTTAACTCAGTCACTTATTGCAAAGTCTTGTATGTTACACTGCATTTCTGAGCGCTCACTGTTTCCTGTTCCATGGTTTTGACCCTTTGCCTGTTTAATTGATTAAGACTAGTAATGAAGGTTATATACTCAAGCAGTTACGCACCACATTTGCTTGCGTACAGCCTGTCCTTTAAGAGACTCCACATTGAAGTTGTTGGTTTTGGCAGGCATGATAAAGAACACAACCACTGTAACATCACTCTTATGGACCTGTTAGCCATAACACATACAATCATCAATCAATCTTTTGCTTTCACTGATATGCTTAAACTAGATAATTATATTTCATGAAGAAACTATAAGTTGTATAAGTGCAGCAGTGATTGTTCATACCCTTAGCAAGTAGTTTAATCTGGACAGAGATTCGAGGAACAGGTCTGCTCCTTTATTTGAAAACTCATATCGTCCTGCGATGAAAAAGAACAGGGTCTTTTCCAGATTGAAGTCCAGATAGCTGCCAGTGAGAAGAGTTTTTTTTTTAAGAAATGATCACAAGCACCAATATATAAACAATTTTTTTTTTTTTTTACAAGTGTGTGTGTTATTGTGCAGAGAGAAAAGAGATCTAACCCATAGAAGTGACCTCTTACAAACTCCTGGATCTTGGATTTGTTCATGGAGTGTAGGTTCTGGAACTCATGCATGGCTGAGAACTTCCTAACATTCAGGCCGTTTGGGGTGACCACATCTGCAAGGGCAGTGCATACAAACATGTTTTCAACATCATGTATTCAGAAGTTAATTATGAGGCAGACAAGGGGCTTTGTAATACCTGTCTGTCTATGGAGCATGTGATTGGCCTCCACAGCTGTAATCTGGGACACGGTGGTGAAGACATGTGCGCAGTGTACAGCAGCCCTCTCCAAACAGTAGCGATGGTAGATCTGCCTCTCTCCTGCCTCCTGGTCTACGTTAAACTGCATAAAATTTGATTAAATTAACAGTTTGAATAGATGCAAAGTAGACTTGTTTTGCAAACTCTGCTGTATTGAGAATTTACAGATCAAAATATTATTTTATTTCTATAATAATAAATCTGATGTAGTTAGAATAATGAGTCTGATTCTAACATTTTTCATAAAAAAAACAATGCAATATTAATTTTAAAAAGTCTCAGAGCTTCCCTCCCCCCATTAGCAGGTGAAGGAAGTCTCTCTGGGGCCAATAGGCGATAGCATCAGTCGGTAAATCATAAGATGCTGTCAATTATTCTTCAGTCAACCTTCAGGCATGATGACCTTTATGCTCACTACACCAGCCCCAATTATCACTGCAGTCTGCATGCACTCTTACTTGCTCAGTTTCACCTCTAATAAGTGTTCACTTCACCAACTAACCTGATTGATTTCTGTGGTTCACACTTTTTTTGGTAGTTTTCTTTCTTTATTGTAATGTATTGTAAAAATAGGTGAAAATTAAATGTTTTACTACGTAAGCAGACGTATTTAATGTGGTTTACTCAAAATGTTTATGTATACAATATAGACACTGTGTTATGAGGATAAGGTTTACAGAATATACACACTACCATTCCAAGGTTTGGGGTCCGTAATTAGGGCCCAAGCCCTAAGGGCGAAGGCCCTATTGTTTTCCTAAGGATTATTTATTATTCTTCTTCTTCTAATTATTTTTTTACTACCTTTTGGACACTTTTGGAGGCCTTAACATGCTCAAAAACTCTTGAAACTTTGCACACGGCTCAGAACCCGCGGCCATCAGGGCCGGGCTGAAGATGGTACCCGGGCGTGGCAGGGGGGCTCGACAGCGCCCCCTGGAACGGGGTCCGAAAACATGGTCCATAAATCAAACACGCTTGCATGTAATAATATGAAACTCGGTAAACATGTAGATCTCATCGTTTCATATATACTTCGCACTCTTACTTTTTACCCCAGCCCAACAGGAAGTGGGCTATTTAGGGTTGTTTGGAAAACGCATGCAATTCGCTAGTTGCACGTGGCCGCCATTTTGGATTTTTGATCAGCGAGTGTACGGTCGGACACTTCCGGTTTCGCTTTACGCCGGTGCAGGGAGCCGGAGAAAGCCGACAATTATGTCTTATAGTTGTTTATTGAATCAATTATATCATTTAAAATACTACTAAGATATATATTACTATCACACGAGCAAATGGCAATTAAAAGCATGGATGCAAAGTCAGATTAATATACAACTGTTCAGGAACAGAAGATTGTATGGTCTCATGCTGCATCCACGATGAGAATTATGCCATCTGTATAGAGTTACAACTACGATTTTATTTGTTTGCATACAATACCGCCTGAACATTCACCTGTTTGCCCTGTCTTGTTTAAATCTCCATAAATAGGCCTACTATTTTCTCAATTCTGATACTTAGGCTACATCAGTTGCTCGATCAATAACACGTTACATACATGCTTTCTTTGCATCAATTATCTTTATAGATAAAAACGACGGCGGAAAAAAAATCGTAATAGTTGTGAGTAATTTAGGCTACATTGTTAACTGTAATTAGTTAACAAACAATTTAATATAGCTAATTGTGATATTTTACAGTGGGCTACTGTGCTGCTTATAAAAACAGACAGATAATGATTTATGAAATATTTATGATTTAAGATGCTCTTTACTCATCTCACTTGCACAAATAAATGCAGTAGCCTAATAGAAAGCATAGAAACGCACAGGTGAAATACTTATATGCATTTAAATTACTAAAATACAAACAGTTAGCAATAATAATGTTACCAAATAAAGCAATGCCAACAACAGACCTTGTGTTTTTGTCACCCTGATGACAGATGCTGTTGATGCACAATGAGTGTTTTTAAAATTCAAGGGAAGCAACTTGCCTTTCAAATCAGCACTTCACTGTTGTGTGTCGTTATGAACCGTTTCGTCACGTTAAAGAAGTCAGCTTTCATGCATTACCCGTTGACTAGGGTGACCAGTCCCGAAATTTGAAGCTTTGTCCCGCGTCCCGCAAGTCATCAGTGTCCCGCATTAATTTTGTCTGCATCATTTTATTTCATCGTCCTTTAAATTACAATTCTACAATAAAAAATGTTAATAATAAAACACTGAACATACGCAGCCGACGGTATTATTGGTTCTAGTCAGAGCGGGAAAACTGAGAAAAAATGCAACAGAAAAATGGATCTATCCGGAGCTCCCGAGAAGAAAACGCGTCTTGTTCGTATAAGGAATGGGAGAAAAAATATACATAAAAACCAGTTACAGGTGACCCTAAAAAAGGAGATGTACAGATAATGAATGAGAAGCCCTACTCGAAGCTGCCAGATCAGACAAAAAAATATACATTCAAGATCACTGACTCCGGTAAGAACGCATTTAATCTTAGTCTTTCCTAATGGAATTTATTTGTAAATTAGCTTTTTAGCGATTGGATTATTATTTTCACTTAATTATTTAGATTGAATAGACCCGTGCTGTTAAAATTAGTTTTAGGCCTATATTATTAGTGACGTTCACAGCGCCGGTCAGCGCCGTCATTAACATTTTTATAAAGCCTATTAGCAATTTAAAGCATCACTGCAAAAAGACAAAATAAATATTCACCTAGTAGCCTATAATAATAGCAAGTTCTCTCCCTCGTGTCCCGCAAAATCAGGTCTGCTGATATAACCAAATAAAATCGTAGTTGTAACTCTATACAGAAGGCATAATTCTCATCGTGGATGCAGCATGAGGCCATACAATCTTCTGTTCATGAACAGTTTCATTCATTAATATAACTTTGCATCCATGCATTTAATTGCCATTTGCTCGTGTGATAGTAATATATATCTTAGTAGTATTTTAAATGATATAGTTGATTCTATAAACAACTATAAGAGATAATTGTCGGCTTTCTCCGGCTCCCTGCACCGGCGTAAAGCGAAACCGGAAGTGTCCGACCGTACACTCGCTGATCAGAAATCCAAAATGGCGGCCACGTGCACCTAGTCAATGGAATGTGAAATTCTCCTCCTAGAGAATTCAAACACACGGCACGAAACTCGGTCAGCGTGAAGTTAAGACATTGAGGATGAAAGTTTGGGAGGGGATTTTTGATATCTCGAACGGTTTGGCTGTGGCGAGGAAACGAAATCATGGCGAGAAACGTGAAACAGGAAGTGTGTTATAACTTCTGCATACATTAACTGATCTTGATCACACTTCAGCAGTGTGTTCGTTGTAAGAGCTCGATCACATGGATGTGACTATTGTGAGTCAAAGTTATAGCGCCACCAACTGGCAGCAGGAAGTGTGTCACTTCCAAAATACTTTGAAATCACCCTCTTATTTTTACCCAATTTGCTTCAAACTTTATGTGTATAATGTAGACACACACCAGATGTAGACCTGTGAAAGGATTATTGATATCTTAGATACTGTTGCCGTGACAACGCATCAAACTTTAATATTCTTTTTGGATGCTTTTGAGACTCTCAGCGCACTTTTGGGGCCCTTAACGTGCTCAAAAACTCTTGAAACTTTGCACACGGGTCAGAACACGTGGCCATCAGGGCCGGGCTGAAGCTGGTATCCGGGCGTGGCAGGGGGGCTCGACAGCGCCCCCTGGAACGGGGTCCAAAATATTGGTCCATAAATCAAACACGCTTGCATGTAAAAATATGAAACTCTGTACACATATAGATCTCATCGGTTCATATATCCTTTGTACTTTTACTTTTTACCCCAGCCCAACAGGAAGTCGGCTATTATCGTTTGTTTGGAAGCGTATGCCCCTGGAATTCGATATACTAATCCTAGAGAATTCAACCAATCGCCACGACACTCGGTGTGCATGAAGTCAAGACATTGAGGATGAAAAATTGCCAGGGGATTTTTGATATCTCGAACGGTTTGGCCGTGGCGAGGAAACGAATTTATGGCGAATAATGTAAAACAGGAAGTGTGTTATAACTTCTGCATACATTAACTGATCTTGATGAAACTTCAGCAGTGTGTTCGCTGTAAGAGTCCGATCACATGGATGCGACTATTGTGAGTCAAAGTTATAGCGCCACCAACTGGCAGCAGGAAGTGTGTCACTTCCTAAATGCTTTGAAATCACCCTCTTATTTTTACCCGATTTGCTTCAAACTTTATGTGTATAATGTAAACACACGGCAGATGCAGACCTGTGAAAGGATTATTGATATCTTAGATACTGTTGCCATGGCAACACATCAAACTTTAATATTCTTGTTTGATGCTTTTGAGACTCTTAGCATGCTTGAAATTGCATGAAACTCGAAAGACACAGGTATGCATATAGTTCAGATCAAGCCGGACAACTTTCTAATTAACTGTCATTAGCTCAGACCAAGAGGAAGTTAGATATTTTGGTTTGAATATGGTCATTTTCTCTCCCTCTCTCTCTGAGCCAATATGGCAAGCCAAACTAACATTTAATCATTTTAGTCTACGAGTCTCTATTTTCATGCTACTAGTTCTTGTTTTTTAGATACTAGTATCTATTCCATTAAGTACTAGTACTTATTCATTAGCGACTAGTGCTTATTCTTTAGATACTATTGCTTATTCTTTGGATATTCTTTTGAATACGTATTAGTAGCTAATGAATAAGTACTGGTATCTATTTAATAGGTACTAGTATCTAATGACTTAGTACTAGTATTTATTGAATAAATACTAGTATCTATTAATAGCTACTAGTATCTAAAATGTCATTTTCTTTCTCTCTCTCTCTGAGCCAATATGGCAAGCCGTTTTAACATTTAATCATTTTAACCTACTAGTCACTATTTTCATGCTACTAGTACTTATTTTTTAGATACTAGTATCTATTCCATTAAGTACTAGTACTTATTCATTAGCGACTAGTGCTTATTCTGTTTTGAATATTCAAAGTGCTTATTCAATTTTTATGCTTATTTATATTTTCAGAGCAGAAAATCCGATTCTTCTGCTTATTCAATATTGCATCTAAAATGTAAGTGACTTGACGTGTGTGTGTGTGTGTGTGTGTGTGTGTGTGTGTGTGTGTGTGTGTGTGTGTGTGTGTGTGTGTGTGTGTGTGTGTGTGTGTGTGTGTGTGTGTGTGTGTGTTTGTGTGTGTGTGTGTGTGAGAGAGAGAGAGAGAGAGAGAGAGAGAGAGAGGAGAGAGAGAGAGAGAGAGAGAGAGAGATAGAGAGATAGAGAGATAGAGAGAGAGAGAGAGAGAGAGAGAGAGAGAGAGAGAGAGAGAGAGAGAGAGAGAGAGAGAGAGAGAGAGAGAGAGAGAGAGAGAGAGAGAGATTGTGTCTGTTACAGTGACAAGAGTTTTTAAGCCTTGTCTTTTTGGATATATATATTTTTTTTTATAAAAAAAAAATGTGCATGCAACCCATGTATTTCAAATGTATTGTTTGCTTTAAATTAAATTAAGATTGTATGTTTGGTAATTGAACCTAAATAAATGTAAAATTAATGTGCTATATTTCAGATCAATATATTTGTTTTCCTTCATTTTAATCAACACTAACTTTATTCTCATCTGAATTATAAATAACTTAATTCTGTATAAAATAATAAATCCTGAATAATCCAGACCAACCGGAGCACACTATTTCTACAACATCATCAGTGCTGAAGCGGGACTACCAGAGCCGTTCGGCAGATAGCGAGCCGATATTTTGTGTGACGTCGTGCACAATAACCCTAATGGCACCAGGGTGGCGGTGCCACCGGCTTTATATATATATATATATATATATATATATATATATATATATATAAATATAGCTGCGAGCAGCGATGAAGGGCCAAAGCCGGCGGTACCGCCACCCTGGTGCACCAGGGTTGCGGTGCCACCGGCTTGGGCCCGTAATCGCTGCTCGCAGCTATATTTAATTACTATTTTTCAGAAATTTATACTTTTATTAACAAAGCATGCATTAAATTAATCAAAAGTGAGAGTAAAGGCTTTTATAATGTTACAAAATAATTTCATTACAAAATAATGTTACAAAAACTTTCCAAAAAGTATCCTGAAGAAAATGTGTCTCAGATTTTACACAAAAAGTACAATTGTTTTCAACATTGATAATAAGAAATGTTTCTTGAGCAGTAAATCAGCATATTAGAATGATTTCTAAAGGATCATGTAAAACTGCAGTAATCGTGCTGAAAATTCAGCTTTATCATCACAGGAATAAATTAAATTTTAAAATATATTACAATAAAAAAGATTTATTTTAAATTGAAATAATATTTCTCAATATTCCTGTTTTTACTGTACTTATGATTAAAGGGCACCTATTATGGAATTTTGAAAATTACCTTTCATGTAGTGTGTAACATAAATCTAAGTGAACAAAAACATCCTGCAAAGTTTTATATATGAAAGTCACCGTAAAAAAAGTTATTGTCTCTCAAAAGTATGAGTCGACTCAGAGTCGAACATGTGAAGACTCAGTGGCAAGTATAACCCGAACCTTGTGCTGTGTTCATTTTAATCGTCATTTTAATGACAATTGATTTACAAACACAACTGACTGGGTCATCTGACCAATCACCACGATTAGCGTCACGCAAAGGAGGGGTTTGAAAAAATGAGTCGTTGAGCGAATCATTTGGGAGTCGATGAGCAAATCAGGTAAAAATAAATGCATATTATAAGATAACAAAAGTGTTTTTTGTCATTGTATGCATGTAAAACTGTTGTTGGGGACTCCCAAAACAATATTAGGAACATTTTAAATGCCATAATAGGTACCCTTTAAACAAATGCAGCCTTGGTGAGCAGAAAAGACTTCTTTCAAAAACATGAAAAAAAAAAAAACTTTTGCACGACTGTGTGTGTGTGTGTGGTGTGTGTCGTCTGTGTGTGTGTGTGTCTCTGTGTGTGTGTGTCTCTGTGTCTCTGTGTGTGTGTGTGTGTGTGTGTGTGTGTGTGTGTGGTGTGTGTGTGTGTGTGTGTGTGTGTGTGTGTGTGTGTGTGTGTGTGTGTGTGTGTGTGTGTGTGTGTGTGTGTGTGTGTGTGTGTGTGTATCAGGGGCGGATTAACGCATAGGCTAACCTAAAGGCGGGCATACACTGTGTGATTTTCGTCCGATTTGAGCCGAATTCTGACTAGTGCGACTTTTTTTTCGGGTCGGGACGATTTTCAGCTTTGTCATGCGTGTTTGTCATGCAGTGTTCGTGCGGTGTACAGGGGGAAACGAGAGGTGATAAACCTCTCACCACCGACAATAGGATGGTTGGAAGAATTTCTGGCATGTCAGTAATTTTGGTCGCTCCTCGTGACTATATCACACAGTTGAAGCAAAGCTACAAACCGATTGCCCTAAACTCAGTGTTTTTTCCCTAACTGCGCCTGCGCAGAAACCGAAGTTTAACCGTTTCATCTGCAGCAAGAAAGAAAAATAAAAGAGGGAGATCTTAATTTCTGTAGCTATCAAACTAGCTACAAATTACTGTTGCTTACCTCCAGTTTGTGTGGCAAAATGGATAAACCATAATAGGCTACCCACGTCTTCCAAGCCATGCCCCTTTCATTTGCTAATGCAATGTCCATGTTAAACAAGCTGTTTTGACAAATTATTGCAGTGTTCGGAAATATTATAGACTGTTAATAATTTTATTTATAGGCCTATAATTCATTGTAATCGACCTAAATGTTTTTAGACAATTTTCAATGAGGAGGAGTAAGCATATATGTAATCTTTTATTATCCACACAGCTCGTTGGTTATGTGGTGATGCACTATGAATTTCAGCCTATCAATTTAATTATAAAAGTAGACCTTCCCTAATAATAATTTAATACATAAATTAGAAATGCTAAATCATCTTAATATTGATAGCTGATGCTTGTTTTGACAATAGCTGGATACATGATATCATCTATTGGCGCAACCAGGCATGGGGGTTTATCGCACATAGCTAGTATTTCACACGTATAGTGTGAGCAGTCAAGTCGCAGGCTCGCAGCTCAACATACAAACCATATAGTGTGAGCACATAAATGTGGAGCTTTAGCTTTACATCGCATGCGATCTACTCGTTGAAATCGCACAGTGTATTGCTGCCTTACGCTATAGCCTAGGGGCCCATGTGATCAGGGGGACTCTGTTCAGCAGTATTTGCAAATATTTTCTAATCAATCTATTTCTGCAGTACTAGTAATTACTTGGACGAGCACAGAATGCATGATGGGTTAATGTCACATCACACATACGTTAGTTTCAGCTGTAAACTCACACCACATCGGTGTTGTGCCGAATTTGAACTCGCTGCAAAACTAGTAACCCCCTCATTGAGGCTGCAACCAGGTTGCCTAATCCTAACCCCACACCTATTGCTAAACCTATCTATACTAGGGAGCTCAAGGGCTGGGGTCAATATATATATATATATATATATAATAATATATAATATTATAATATAATATATATATATATAATGCATATATATATGTTGGGGCCTTAGAATTTTGTGTTGGACAGTGAAGGACCTTAAGTCAAAAAGGGTGGAAACCTCTGATGTACAGTGTGAAAAATATCCTCACCTTGTCCAGGTTGTTGTAGAAGTCTGCATTACCAGCGCACAAGTACCGCCCCAGTAGGGTGGCGTGTGTGGTAAAAATGGTTGCCATGGGAATCTTGCGGGAGCGGCTCAGTACAAGTCCTGTCCCAGCCTGCCATTCGTGGAAATGAGCGATTACGTTGGGATTGTCCTGAAGTTGGTCTGTTAACTGCAGAAGGAGACAGACAGGTTTAACATCATCAGCAGTTAATCCCAATGTCTACATCAAACCTTGACAAGTTACCACACTGAATCGATTCATATTCCAGCTCGGACAGACGGGAAATCTACAGCTAAAAATCCAGGCATGCACACTCAGATGGGTTTTAGTGTAAAGTTTACCTCCTTGAAGAACCAGGCCACAAGAGAACCAAAGATGAGCGAGTCGTTGGCCTCCCTGTCGTGATAGGGCAGCCCGATGTTGCATGTGTCCCACAGATCCCCCTTCCAGCGGTCCAGGTTCCAGGCAGCTGCCCCAATATCAAAGAGGATGACGTACGGACTGCCCTCTATCAACCAGCGGCCAAAATGAACCTGCATGTAGAAAGAAAGTGAAGGCAATATCATCGAAATAGGCAAATATACCAACACATATGGGCAGCAATAAGAAGACCCCACTTATTTCTATCTTGTTGGAATCTATAAAATTAAAGGCTTTGCTGTTCAAGACATTTTTTTATGTTCATGTTATTGTTTTATGTCCCATCACAAGTGTTATTTACACGCAAAGGAATGTATTAAATAAATAAAATATTAAATAAAAATAAAATTCATAGTGCCTCTGCTGGTGCTGTTTAACTCAAAATTGATATTTTATTTGCTTCCAGGTATATTTGATATTAATCAAATATTTTATTTGATCCTCTAGCATCATCTTCTGGTCAGAATGAGACTAAGAAAAAATTACTAAGAGAAAATAAACAGCAACAAATATTTTTTTATACCCAAGATACTCTGTTGAATACATTTAAAAGCCGCTTTATTTTCTGTCTAACTTTAATACTATCATATACCAATACAGCAGGTGTATTGATGCTAGATCATGTGTGATGGGGACATCCTGATAGGACACCAATAACTGTATATGCAATACCTGGCAACCGTTGTTACTCAAGGAGTCCATGGCAGCTTTGATGGCTTGGCTTGGAGGTTCACATTTTCCCACCTGGGTCTTGAAGTTGTGTTCGTAGTAGGGTCCCATCATAAAGTAGTTCTCACCCCATTCGTCCACTGTGATCTTTGCTTTAGTCTGAATAACAGTATATATACCCCCCACTGGAGATAGACACATAGTTGTTTAGGGAATAAAACATTTATGAATGAGAAAAGGAACAAAATAAGAACATTGTTCTAATTAAAACTTAAAGGGATGGTTCACCCAAAAATGAAAATGAATTTACTCACCCTCAAGTTGTTATAAACCTGTATGAGTTTCTTAGTTCTGTTGAAAACAAAAGAAGATATTCTCTTCTTTATAACAGTTGACTGTCCCCATTGATTCCATAGTCTGAAAAAAAAATACTATGGAAGTCAATGGGGACCATCAACTGTTTGGTTACCAATATTCTTCAAAATATCTTCTTTTGTGTTGAACAGAACTAAGAAACTCATACAGGTTTTGAACAACTTAAGGGTGGGTAAATGCTGAGAGATTTTTCATTTTTGAGTGAACTATATCACCCAAATTTATAGGGATAAATCTGGACATAATATCGTTTCAAAAGTCATTTTATAACAAGAAGATGGAGACCCCCAGGGGGCCACAAAGGAGTGTTAGGGGGTTGTGGAAAAGTTTAGAGAAAAGCAGTGTAAAAAAATATCAAAATAAATAAATAAAAATTTTAACAAAACTAATTAACAAAATAAATACATTTGATTAATAGATTTATTAACATACGTTAATTTAAATAAATAAACATACTTGATTAAAATGATTAACATTTGTAAAATATAAATATAAAAATAAATAAAATTGTATTTAAATAATACATACAGTACTACAGTAAATAATAGAAAAATTTACACATTTATAATATTAATTTTTCCACAGTATTAATTGGGATTTTATACTTGAAAATATATAACTTCCTTTAAAAAATTTAGGATGGAGTCCTCTCATGGGGATGATCATATTTGGATTTAAAAGATTGAAACCTCCTGTTCTAAAACGATGCATACAAAACAGAATTAGGTCTCAAAATCTGGTAATTGATCTGGAGCTTAATATTTAACCAGCGACACGGCCCCACAAGAGTGTATGAATGCTGCACGCATGCATTTACTAAATGACAGCTCTGTCTTGTTGAACTGTTTTCAAATCTTCTGATAAAGGGGTGAACAATCTTGAGGTCAAATGTGTGCACTTTCAGGGTCAAAACACACAAGATTATGCAATCAATTTTAAAAAGCATGTATACTTGGTAATGAGATAAAGCAAACAAGATTTTGACAATTTTGAAGTGAGCTTTAAAGAGATTCTTCAGCTTATACTTTTGGCCTTATTGAATTTTAGAAACTTCTTTATTTGTGAACAATAGACATAGGCTACTATGTTCTGAACCATCATGAACAAATTACATTATATGTCATTTCCAGCACATAAAAGATTATTATTATTATGCTGTGGAAATTAAGGGGATGGAAATTTAATTTTAATATATTTGTGAGGTAACACTTTATTTTAATGGTCCCTTTTGAACATTCTGTTGAGTATAAGTAATGTTACACCTATAGGGCCTACACGTGTAAACTATCTATCATTAGAGTATTAGACTGTCTGCTTAATATCTCCTAAGTAACACTTTATTTTGATGGTTCCCCCAACAGACATTCTACTGACTACAAGTAACTTTAAAACTACATGTCAACTTATTCCACTATCACCTAGCCTTACAGTCTACTAATACTCTAATGAGAGTGAGTTGACATGTCGGTGCAACAATACTTAGTCAACAGAATGTCTAAAAAGGGTACCATTAAAATAAAGCATAAGCAATTATGGAATAAAATGGCCTACATATTTGCCTGGCAAAGGCTAATCTTAAATTAAACAGGCCTACCATAAAACAATTTTTTTTTACCGGTATACCTTTGCATAATTTGACAAAATTGCTTAATTGGAAATGCACTCTAAAATTAAAAGAAATTACAAAAATAAAAAAAGTGCACAGTGAAAATATACAAACAGTATTGTAAGTTCTTACCCTTATTGGTTACTTCCCAGGCGACCTCAAAGAGCAGGAGATCTTCCACTGGTAGACTTTCCTCTTCCCATTGTGGAAGTCCACTCAATGATGTTATTGACAAAGATCTGGACAGTCGCATCTCACAAGCTCTTATAAATCGTTTTTATCCGTCAACTGGAGATGCAAATGCAAAGGAAATGCAATGGGCCGAATTACAATTATGTGGTTTAAAAAAAAAAGAAACCTTAAACCATCTAAACAGCCACTATAAGACGCCAAATTTTGGTTCTCTTTTAGGTAGCTAATGGAGCGCCTGGGGGGTCCTGGAGACAATTTGGCTCAATGTGAGCTGCTGCTCGATCATTCCTCTAACTTTTAGTGAAGTCTAAAAAAAATCTGCATGTGCACACTGTGATCGCGTGTCTAAAGTCCACAGACATCAAGGCGAAATATTTGGCCGCTGCGCACGGACCCCTCTGAACCTGTGCGATGCGTGCACACGCACCCATAATTGTACTGCTATATTAATCTTTTAGGCCATCTTATAGCCCACTACTGTAAAACAAATAGCATATTCCAATCAATGTATGTTTTTTCTGTCAGTATATATATTTTAAAAATCGGAGAAAAAGAGGAAAAAGTAAATAGGCCACTCGCTCAAGTAGCGAGGCTATGACGCACGACTACGCGTGTTTGACGTTTAACTGCTGAACAACATTTGCTATTTAGTTTTATGAAGAAAATGCGCTTTCAGGAGAGTAATTAAACGGGATACAATTAAAGTTCAAGCACAAAATTCTGAATCAAGCTCTACATAACGTAAATTTGTGGACATTCGTGACAAATCTATACCAAGCAATGCAGATAGATAGATAGATAGATAGATAGATAGATAGATAGATAGATAGATAGATAGATAGATAGATAGATAGATAGATAGATAGATAGATAGATAATAGATAGATAGATAGATAGATAGATAGATATTTTTGTAGAATTTCAACAAAATCTTAAATAAACTTTAAACCACTGTATAAATTTCAATGATGATGATCTGTATTACTTTACATGAGAAACATTCCCCAAGAGTGTTCAAAAGTAGGCTATAGCTTGTTACCATTTAAAAATGACATTTTCACTTACAATAATTTTAATATATTTACATTTAGGATTTTTGTAGCATCACAAAACAAAACAGCAACCCTGAAGGCTGAGAGTAAAAAGCTTTTATCAGTGCTCCACAAATAAAAACCATCCGACCTTTGCATAATTCATATCAGATGCCATAATGTTGTCAGTGACGGCTCTTTAGGGCAGGAACATTTTCTTGTAGTTATGATATCTAGGTATTACCTTATTACCATGCTGAAGGCAAGATAACAATGAAAGTTTACCATATTTTCTCCACAAGCAGTAATTGACCATGATTGTACACCATTATAGTGGCTCCGTTCATGTTTTCCTGCTACAATACCCTTATTTTACTTTCATATCATGTTGTTCTCTGGCACAGAATGAGAGAAAACAAATTAAAATGTGTGATGTGTCTACAAACACACATAATGTGCTTTTGGTGGGTTTCGCAGCAAAATTTCAGCAGCTATTTGAATAATCAACGTCAGTGTTACCACAGGATTTCCAAGAAGAAAAAAACTAACATCTCAACATTTGAAATGCTCTGGAGGAGGCAACGGGGAGGTCCTATTTTTTCAAAGACACTCATATATGTAAAACAAGGTCAGAGGATGTCACCAGCCAAGCTTTATATTGAAGGGAGACAGCAGAGCATGGGTTTGTTCACTGAAGAGAGAAAGGCTCATCTGTGCTGGATAAGCTTTACAATTCAGCAGTATGAAAATCAAGGCACTGCTTCTCTTCCTGTCAGCAATGATCTGTCAGTCCACAGCTATGAGAGCACCATTCACTGACATGGATACACCTGAAGCCAGTCCAGGTAAGATGATGCATTTCAATCCAAATACATAATTAAGGCTTGTTAAAAAGTGTACTGAAAATGATATCTTACTTCACAGACTCCAAGCAGCACTATATCTCAATGGAGCGGAGGCAATTTGACGAGCCCAACGCTTCGGACGACGGAAGCCTTTGCGTTTTCATCCAAGAAAAAGATGAATCGAGCAAAATTTCCTGCAAACATCGATTGACACGCAGTAAATTCAACTACAATCCGTTTGGGCTGCGTTTTGGGAAGCGAAATGAAGCGATAACTGACTCTGACAGACCCAAACACGAGCACCTGCTGCCAATGATTCTTTACCTGAGAAAACGATTAGAAACTTTGTGAAAATCACTCCGTTGGATTTCTGGCACGCTTTGCCTGTCATTATGCTTTTATTTCTTTATCATGGGATTTTATGGCGCACTTGTTTCATTGAGATATTGTGTTTGTGCAATAAACGATTTATATTGTTTGATGGCTTTTGAATTGTAACTGTGGACAGAATGCGAATTATGGGTGGTTGAGCACCCTAATTAAGGTTTTGAAGCAGACAGGACGTATACAATGTTGAATATTTTCAGAAAGGGTTTTCGAAGCTCCGTTTACATTTAACCTACTCGCCGGTTTCGCCTGGCTGTAAACAGAATTAGGCCTATTGTTCGTTGCAGGTAAAGACTGTTCCAACCCTTTTGTTTCTTTAAAGGTTGAACAGTACACTATAGACATTAGTTTGTCAAATTAAGTGTCACAAATGCAACAAAATTAGTTCTCTTTAAAACGTTTAGGTGCGCAGCAACAAAAAATCCTACAAAAAACTACAAGTCCTTGTATAATTAGGACACTTTTTGAAAATCTAGAGGCTACAGCTTGTTTTTATTAAATAAGGTTTACCACCGGAAAGCGCAACTTGCATCAAGATCACAAAAACAGCCAAGAGTAGACAGCTTTAAATATAGTTCATTATTTTATTAATTTCATCTTGCACACATACACTAATGACCAACACTTACAAAATAATTCAGAATGAATACATTTGTATCTACCACTTCATTCCCTTCTCCTCTTGACTTAAACACCAATAGAGTGTTCCCTAATGAGCTCACTAAATTAGGCCCAGACAAGAGAGGCGTTGGTTCTTTCTTCATTGCCTACACAATGACTTAAGTGCAGAGATGTTCCACTTTGATCATTTTCTTTAGAAGAATGATTTCATATTTTAGATTATGCCTACATTAACCACCATGGAAAAAATACCTCAAAGCAACCATATCGAAAAGTAAGTGAGAAGAATGGACCAACATTAGAAAGAGTGTAAAGATACTGAGGGAGTGTGAAGAGTGAAAGAGTGCGTGGCATCCCGCAGTTGACCTACAGGTCCTTCAGGTCTTTTTGGATGCCCCACAGAGTGTCGCCGCTCTTCTTCAACTGAGCGATTTCTTCATCAGTCAGGGTCATGTTGATGACACTGCCCACTCCGCTGCTGTTGAGCACACAGGGCAGACTCAAATACACCTCCTCGCTGATTCCATACATGCCCTGCAGACGACAAGCAACACATGAAGTGATCACTTAAAAACACCTTGATTCATTGTGTGCAGTTCTGGGATATGAAAGTGTATGACTACACCATGATAAACGGTGTAAACTCCTCTCACCTTCACCATGGTGGAGACAGGGTGGACCCGGTTCAGGTTCTTCACCAGGGTCTCGGTCAGGTCTGCCACACTCAGGCCGATGGCCCAGTTAGTGTATCCCTTCAGCTTGATCACTTCGTAGGCACTAAGAGAAGATAAGAGCAACTAATTAACAGTGGATATTTACTTTATCATTACTTAGTCATGTCATTCTGTAGTGAAGATAATGTGTAGACACTCAGTCTAGGTGCTAGTTCTGGGTTTATCACCAAGTTCACTCAGGTGTGTCGGCCAGGACACCACTTAAGGCCAAATGTTCCAGAGTATGAAATAAAGAGCGGAGAAATAGTTCTGATTCGGTTTCTTTATTCCTCTTTCTTGTGAGTGAGTTTGAAGGCGAGTTTAATTCTGAATATTAGCGTGTGTGTGTGGTTTCTATAAAGAGAGAAACCAATACAAATGAATAAATGAAAACATATGCATACACATTCCTCTCTAAGCACTAAGATACATTACCAAACATAAAATAAACAATAGTCAGAATATAACTATACAGAATATCTCTTATACTTTAATACTGTAAGCATAATGAAAGTATTCAAACACTTATTAGGCTATATATGATCCTCAGATTTTCTATCATAAGTTAAATTCCCACTAACATAGACAGCACTTACTGTCATCTACGATGCACTAGCCTATATCTTTCAACGAACTAAACAGCGGGATGCTTTTATTGTGGAAAACCCCTGACTAAATGCTATGTTCCGTTCGATAGCGATCCGAATAACAATATTTACCACCACTTACTTCTTATTTTACTCAACCACAAAGTACTGATCAATCCTAACAACAAATATTTAAGTATAAACACATCTAAACACGATATTACATATCGTTAACTCGACGTACTAAATCAGATGAGTCGAAGCTCGAGGGTGAAATGTATGAACACGGATACCACGGTCGCATAATGACTCCTTAAACTCCTAACTCTTATCCACATCAAATAACAGAAATAACAACTAGTTTAACAAAGAAATACAATATCACAAATGTACTTACTCTTCTCATTTACGCACACTCTGAAGAAAGGTGCAGCTCACAATCCAACCGACTGACTGACTCTATCGTACTGCATACTAACTGTGTAACGTCAGATAGTATACGAACCAGCGCGCGCTTTGGCTGCCGTTACAAGCACTAAATAAACGGAAGTAAACGTGAAACATAAAGCCTAATATGGTCAACTATACTAAATAATAGCAACACTAACATAACTTTGGGGCCTTTTCTACAGCCGCCCCCGAATGTATGTAATACATTCGCTCATCAATAAAGACAACAAAGTTCTATGGCTGGGGTGTAGTGGCAGGAGAGGAACCATCTCCATCTTCTCCAGAAGGAAGTGCAGGGAGGACAACCAGCCTGGCAACTGGCCGTGTGTAGATTCTCTCCTTCACCTTTACATCAGCGGACCTGATGTGCCCATCAGGGCTGGGATGGGTCTTGACAACTTTCCCAATGGGCCAGAGGGCCCTCGGAAGATGTGGGTCAGCGATCATCACTACACAGTCCCCTTCAATATCAGCTGGTGTAGCCTGCCACTTCTGGCGAGCTTGCAGGCTCGGTACATAGAGTCGGATGAAACGGGCCCAAAAGTGGTCAGCCAATACTTGGGAGTGTTTCCAACGGCGGCGACAGATGAGCTCACTTTCAGGATAGACTACCTGAGGTAACGAACCATCAGGCCGCCCCATAAGAAGAACACTAGGAGTCACTGGATCTGGGTCGCTGGCATCTGATGACACATAACCCAAGGGCTTACTGTTAAGGATTCCTTCCACCTCAGTAAGTACGGTGCGAAGCACTTCTTCCGGAACAGGTTGAGCACCGACTGTGGCATAGAGTGCGCTCTTAACTGAGCGTATCTCCCTCTCCCACACCCCTCCGAAGTGTGGAGCGGCTGGGGGGTTAAAGCGGAAGGAGAACTTCTGTGGTGCAAGGAGATGTTGTAGTTCTTTAGACATCCCAGCGAAGGTCTCACGGAGTTCTCGCTCACCTTCCTTGAAATTTGTCCCCTGATCGGAGAACAACTCGGCAGGTGTTCCTCTACGGGAAATAAACCGACGAAGGGACATCAGAAAAGCATCCGTATCAATAGAGGTAAGGAGGTCCAAGTGCACCGCCCTCGTTGTGAGGCACTTGAAAATGATCCCCCATCTCTTCTCCAGGCGCCGGCCAACTTTGACCTCAAATGGCCCAAAGCAGTCGATCCCTGTCGAATAGAAAGCTGGCTTGTAAAGGCGCAGACGGGCTGATGGCAGATCTGCCATCTTCGGCACTGCAGGTCTTGCCCTCCATCGCCGACAGTCAGCGCAGCTATACTGGTAGCGCCGGACAGCCTCACGCCCTCGCAGGATCCAGAAGGAGCGTCGAAGCTCGGCGAACACCCGCTCTGGGCCTGGGTGGCGGAGACGGTTGTCGAAGTCTTGGATCAAGAGCGTAGTCACTCTTTGACCTGGGTCTAAGATGACTGGATGAAGAGTGGTTAGTTCTAGGCCTTCTGCTCGACGGAGTCGTCCTCCAACACGAATGAGCTCTCCCTTTTCATCCAGCTCTGGAGACAGGGTGCGGAGTCGGCTGCTGCTGGGAACTGGTTTACCAGCTTTAAGGAGGTTGTACTCTTGCTGAAAACTATCCCTCTGAGCCCTCTGAAGAATCAACTGTTCAGCCTGTCGGTAGTCTTCAGCTGTGGGCTTATCATTAGAGTTGGCCGCCCCATGCAGCTCCTGCACGGTCTCTTCCAGTAGCTCCTTCCACAAGCCGTATTGACCCATGTCTGAAGTCGACTGGCTTGATGCAACTGTGGCGACCCCACAGAAGTTAGAGTTGCGCAGCTCTGAGGTATCTTCTGCTTGTTCAACAGCGGGGTCCTCTGGCCATGAGTCTGAACTGGTCAGGAGGAAAGCAGGTCCCAGGCTCCATCTATTTGGCTGTACAAGCTCTCTCAGCTTCTTCCCTCGTGTTACATCATCAGCAGGGTTTCTTGCGGTATCAACATATCTCCAGGCATGCCTGTCAGTCAGCTCCTGTATCTCGGCCACGCGGGTGCCCACAAAGACCTTGAAACGGCAAGATTCGGACCTCAGCCATGTCAGCACCGTTGTGGAATCTGACCAAAAGGTTGTCTGATCAATGCGGATGGTAAGCTCCCTCTTCAGCACCTGTGAGAGCTGTGCACCAGTAAGGGCAGCACAGAGTTCTAATCTGGGCATAGAGTGAAATCGCTTGGGAGCGACTCTGGAACGGGCCATCAGGAATGACAGATACACTTCACCATGTCTGTCAGTGGTCCGGAGGTACGCCACTGATCCATAAGCCTCTTCTGAGGCGTCGCAAAATACATGCACCTCTCTCTGAAGACCGGAGATGTCCACGTCCTTCGACAAGTATGGTCGGGGCAGGGTGACTTGAGGTAAGACTTGTAGTTCTTCTTCCCAGTCTTTCCACTGCTGCAGAAGCTCCTGCGGTAGTAGTGGATCATCCCATCCCCTGTGTTTGTCCCAAAGGTGGCGGACAATTATCTTAGCCCTGGTGGTGTAGGGTAAGATGAAACCCAAGGGGTCGTACTGACTCGCCAGCACCTTATAGATATTACGCATCGTGGGAACCCCGTACTCCACATGGCGATGCTTGTAGCCAAGGACATCAGTGTGGAAGAGCCAGCTTAGCCCTAGAGTAGATTCTGGGGTATCTGTCTTGTTCTGAGCCAGCCATAGCTCAACACTGGCAGAGCAGCTCTCTTGTGGTAGGTGACTTATTACACCTGGTTCGTTGCTGGCCCACTGACGCAGATCAAAGCCTGCAGATGCAAGAAGTGCTCGTAGCTTGTCTACAAGGTGCCTCGCTTCAGCAATATTGGGAACACTCTGGAGGCAGTTATCTACATAAAAGCATTTCTCAACTGAGAACCTCACCTCTTCATCTGGCTGGCTGTTAGAGACGTGGCGCTGTAAGGCGAATGTGGCACAGCAGGGGCTACATGTTGTACCAAACGGTAGCACCTGCCACTCGTACACTGCAGGAGGGCCTTCTTGACTGACATCGCGCCAAAGAAATCTGAGCAGAGCACGATCTTCTGGGAGGAGGCGCACTTGGTGGAACATGCCTCTGATGTCTCCGCTAACTGCAACTGCATGCTCTCGGAATCTTAGAAGAACTCCCAGTAGTGATGCTCCCAATGTCGGTCCAGGCAGTAGATGGTCATTGAGGATCAGCCCCCGATACTGGTAGGAACAGTTAAATACCAGCCTATTCTTGCCATTATGGCTCACCAGATGGTGAGGTATATACCATTCCTCACGACCTTCCTCGGCTGAAACTTTTGGTCCACACTTGATAACATAGCCCGCCTTTATTAGTTTCTCCATCTCCACTCTGTAGGCTTCTGCCCTTGCAGGATCTCTGGCCAGTCGCCTCTCTACACTCCGTAAACAGGGCATGACGGCTTCTTCAGTAGCTTGAAAGAGCGGCATGTCTCTCTTGCGGAGCAGCGGGGTGGCGTAACGTAGAATGCCATCCACCTCTACCCTGATGGTTTTGGTTTCCAGGATGCTGATGGCCTCTTGGTCCGGTCTTGAACGAGTAACTAGCTTCTCGCTTCTGAATGGGACATCATCGACCTGCCATAATCTCTCAACGTGTTTCATCAGCTCGCTCTGGTGGGGTGCTACCGTTGTAAATAGACACTGCCTCGGTTGGATGAGGTGACGGACTACACTCGCTGGGCCCTGCAGTGTCCAGCCCAGCCTTGTGCGGATGGCAGCAGGCCCACCTGGAGATCCCAATCTGACAGGTTCAATGGGAGTGATGAGATGGGGGAGATCACTTCCAATGAGAAGCAAGGGCTTAACACTCATAAGGGTCTGTATGGGAAGGCCAATGAGGTGCTTGTATGTGTTCCTGAGCTGCTCCATGGGGTAAGTATGGGTAGCTAGTCCAATACGAGCACTGGTGAACGCACCTCTGATCTTGAACTTAGTCTTTGGCTTTGACGGCGAAGAAATGGAGAAGGACACTGATGCACTACGGAGGGTCCGCACTTCATCTCTAATTGTGCGTAGTGGTAGGTCCTCTTGAATCCCCTGCACACCTAGCTTCTCTGCAGCATCTGGCAACAGCATAGTTCTCTCTGAACCGTCGTCAAGTATGGCATAGGTGTTGATTGATTGGTCACCATGGTGAATGCGGACTTTTACAACTTTCAGAAGAACCCGACTGCCTTCAGTGGGTCTGTCTAGATACAGAACCTCTGTTGTGCCCCTTATGCCATGGCTTTCCGCTGACGGTGTTGATGATGGCTCCTTAGGTGACCTCATATTCACCTCATGCAGAACCTGGAGGTGTTTCCCCTGGCAGAGGCTGCATGTCTTTTTTAAGTTGCACTGAGCCGCCTGGTGTGGCCGTGCACATCGCCAACACCTCTTGTTCCTTCTGATCCATTCGGTCAGCTGATCCTTTGATAGCCTGGATACCTCTGTACACTGGCTAAGGTAGTGTTCCTCGTTATTGCAGAATGTGCAGTATGGCTTACTCTTGTTCCCTTTGAAGGAGTTGCATGGCACTGGAGTCTCAGGTCTCTTAGCGGTGTCCGTCACACCATGGAGGACAGTGGTATGTTGCTTACCCTTCCTACTCTCTTGTCGGAACACCGGCTTCTCCCGCGTTCCTCTTACAGCTAACTGTCCTTCAGAGTCCTGGCACCAAGACTCGTATTTCAGCCAATCTGAAAGATTAGTTAAGGTGTGGGTTCTTGTACCCTGATGATACATGCAGCGGCGAAACTCGGCTCTTTGCTCAGGTGGTAGCTTGCTCAGCAGACGAGCAACATGTGAGCCACACTGTAGTTCCACTTCACCCTCATGGCCTAGTGTCTTCAGCATTCCCACAAGTGACTGTATCTGAAGTGCAAACTTCTCAAATGCAGCAAAGTCTCCCCGCCTTATGTCTGGTGAGTCCATTACAGCCGCAATACGCCTCAGCGCTATCTGATGTGGTTGGCCAAACTTATCATTTAGGGCGACCATTGTGTCTGTGAAGGGTGTTTGGGAGTTAAGGTAAGCATCTGCTATTAACCTGGCTTCTAGTTGCAGGTGATCGACCAACACTTGGTATTTAAACAGCTCAGATGCGTCATGTGGTAAGAGGTTCTCCAATGAGATCTTGAGCCGTGCGAACTCACTTGGGTCCCGACTTGAGAAGTTGCGGATTGTTGGGCGTGGCCCACGGTAACTTGGCTCTGAGACGTTGGAGTTGTGACCCTGAGGTGATCTAAAGGGCAGTGGCTGTGTCCATGCCATGCTTGGATGTCGCTCTTGGGGCGTTGGGTTGCAGCCAAGCTCACTCCGTTGACCACTATAAGCTGTAGAGTACTTGGGCTCCGCTGAAGGTACTCCGTGTGGCTGTGGCAGAAACTGAACGGGTTTGAACCAGGGCGATGGCTGACGGACAGTATCCTCCCATGGCTTTGTAGTAGGAAGGGTACCACGTGCTGATTGATTAACTTGTGGTTGGCCCACAAACATGTCAAGAGCTGGGGCTGGCAGTGCTTCTTCCATTACTGGGCCCGGCCATGGTGGTGGTGCCGGCCAGTCATCCTCTTCCTCAGCGTTGGGTTCACTTTCAACCGGTGGCCGTGGCGACATCACCGTTAACTCTGGCTTTCTGGTATGAAGAGAGGTTGGACTCTGCATGTTGCAAACAGAATCTACTAACTGTCTCATGTCTGCTCGCAGCGCTTGAAGCTCGTCCAAGTCTGATGCCATGTGCCGCTGTGTCTGCTGCAGGAGGCGTCTTTCATGACGAATGTCATCTAACTCAACTCGGCTGTCATCCTGTGGATATATGGGGTGCAGCACTGGAGGTAGGGGAGTAGAGTAATCTCGTAGCTTTTCTCTAAACTCACTCTCTGGAAACCGCTGGGGGGCTAGCTGATTCCTCTGGCTGTGCTGTAGGTTCTCCGCCCTATAGCCCAGGTCCATTTCCTGAAGAATAGCATCCCGCCTCTGCAGACGAAGGGGAGAGTCATGAGGGGAGGTTAGGGGTGTCATCCTGGCATTTCCCTCCTGATGAGTACTCTCTAATTCCTCTCTGTACCTCTGACCGATGTAGCCTCTATGTTCGACCTCATAATCTGCATAGCGCACAGGTGGGCGAATATGTCGTTTGGGACGTGCACCACTAGCATCATACTCTGGATGTAGTTCCATCTCTGATGTAAACTCAGTGATCCGGCTCGAAGGACCATCAATGTAGTGAAGATAATGTGTAGACACTCAGTCTAGGTGCTAGTTCTGGGTTTATCACCAAGTTCACTCAGATGTGTCGGCCAGGACACCACTTAAGGCCAAATGTTCCAGAGTATGAAATAAAGAGCGGAGAAATAGTTCTGATTCGGTTTCTTTATTCCTCTTTCTTGTGAGTGAGTTTGAAGGTGAGTTTAATTCTGAATATTAGCGTGTGTGTGTGTGTGTGTGTGGTTTCTATAAAGAGAGAAACAAATACAAATGAATAAATGAAAACATATGCATACACATTCCTCTCTAAGCACTAAGATACATTACCAAACATAAAATAAACAATAGTCAGAATATAACTATACAGAATATCTCTTACACTTTAATACTGTAAGCATAATGAAAGTATTCAAACACTTATTAGGCTATATATGATCCTCAGATTTTCTATCATAAGTTAAATTCCCACTAACATAGACAGCACTTACTGTCATCTACGATGCACTAGCCTATATCTTTCAACGAACTAAACAGCGGGATGCTTTTATTGTGGAAAACCCCTGACTAAATGCTATGTTCCGTTCGATAGCGATCCGAATAACAATATTTACCACCACTTACTTCTTATTTTACTCAACCACAAAGTACTGATCAATCCTAACAACAAATATTTAAGTATAAACACATCTAAACACGATATTACATATCGTTAACTCGACGTACTAAATCAGATGAGTCGAAGCTCGAGCGTGAAATGTACGAACACGGATACCACGGTCGCATAATGACTCCTTAAACTCCTAACTCTTATCCACATCAAATAACAGAAATAACAACTAGTTTAACAAAGAAATACAATATCACAAATGTACTTACTCTTCTCATTTACGCACACTCTGAAGAAAGGTGCAGCTCACAATCCAACCGACAGACTGACTGACTGACTGACTCTATCGTACTGCATACTAACTGTGTAACGTCAGATAGTATACGAACCAGCGCGCGCTTTGGCTGACGTTACAAGCACTAAATAAACGGAAGTAAACATGAAACATAAAGCCTAATATGGTCAACTATACTAAATAATAGCAACACTAACATAACTTTGGGGCCTTTTCTACACATTCCAAACACCACTTTCTTTTATTTTGTCTCAAGTATTATGAAACCAAGAACTTGGAATGCTTGAGCTTCAAACATTAAATTTCGGGACTGAAAATTATTGGAGTTTCACAGACTGATCCCTATGAACCGTTTTGTTTAGAAAATTACAACAAATCCTTGTGTTAAGAATTTAAATGGGTTTGTCAAACATTAAAATTGTGTAATTATTGGTATTATTCTGGCTGAAGACGACTTCAGCCAGAATAATACCAATAATTACACAATTTTAATGTTTGACAAACCCATTTAAATTGATAAGATATTTTATTATAACTTATGAAGATGTTTTATTTTTATAAAACAAGAATTTTATTATAACTTATGAAGATAATAAAAATTATAATTTACCTTTTTAACAGCACTGTGGTTTACTAAAGTTTAATCTAGATTTATAATTGCCCATCAGTCATATAACAGAGCCCCAGAGACAAGATTTCCCCTACCTGTCAACAACCAGCTTGTGAGCTTCCTTCCAGTTCTCGCTGTCTTTATCTGTGCCGATGTCTGGGTTGAGTTTCTGCAGGCTGACTCCGGCCACATTTGTTCCACTCCATACAGGCACTGTTAAAACAAAAGAACAGCAACTTCAAATCAAATATGCTGTGATTGACTGAAATTGTGCCACATCACGCAGCAGTTGACATTGTGTAACAATCTCATTCTCCCAGCCCTTGATCCTCTCCGTTACTTTGCTTCCTCTCCACACCCTCCATCTTTCCTCTCACCGCTGGAGTCTCCATGCTCTCCCAGGATGTAGCCGTTAAAGCTGCTTGAGTGGATGCCCAGTTTCTCCGCCATGATGTAGCGGAAGCGGGCGGAGTCCAGGTTGGTCCCGCTACCAATGACACGGTGCTTTGGCAGGCCGCTCAGCTTCCAGGTCACATAGGTCAGAACATCCACTAGTTGAACACAGAGAACCGCAGTTACTGCAGATGAACTACAAAACATTCAAATTAAGCATGTTGTGGGTGTTTGTTCGCTAACCTGGATTAGACACCACAACAAGGATGCAGTCAGGACTGTATTTGACAATCTGAGGGATGATGTGTTTGAAAATGTTGACATTCCTCTGCACCAGGTTCAATCTGCTCTCACCCTCCTGTTGACGCACTCCGGCCGTCACCACCACGATACGAGAGTTAGCAGTCACAGAGTAGTCTATAATAAAATAAAACGTACATTGCCACTCAACTTTAGGCAGTACTACTGAAATTAACTTCATGCCTTTCAGCATAAAGGTGCGTTTCTCAGCTCATTTTCAGCAAAATTTTCACAGGCGAAATCTAGCAATTTCGATAAGAATCCACAGAATCAGAAATTTTGCATCAAGGCCAAAATTTCCCAAATGCTGATTTTGCTACGGGTTCAGGTTGGCCACACGGATCTGCTGCGTTGACCAACAGAAAGTGGTTTAGTTTGAAAGTAACTTCTGTTTACAGTAAACTGTGCTCAATCACAACACTATTGACAAGTAGGCTACCTTTTTTTGCCTGAAAAACATTGCACCTTAAGCTTTTATAATGAAAGAACTTGATGTACATTAATATACAAGCTAAAATAATCTGATCATTTTAAAAATCAGGCTCATGGAAGTGAATCTCACCCTTGTCAGCCACAATCTTAGGGGTCTTGAGGAAAAGGCTGCCATGTTGCAAATCCAACATCTCTCCCCTCAGTCTATCCTCCACAACATCCACCAGAGCCAGTTCATCTGTAAGCTCCTACAAGACAGGAAACATTTCTATGAAAATTGTGTCAGGTATTTAAAGTAAGGTGGTCACATTAGCGAAATTAAGCGGGCAAAAAATAAAAAGATTTGTCTATAGTGCAGCTCATGCAAAGCTCCCAATTGCATCGATTTCTATTGAAATGACTGGATTTTGCCTGCAACATTTCACCTAGCGACAGTAAATGTGACCACAAACTATAGTAGCTATAAATATTACATATTCAAGGCATGAATGTCACCAAAACTCAAAGTAAAAATATTTGCTCATTACATTTATGTAAAGTGATTCATTGGATGATTAAGATTAAGTATCTTACCCTAAGCAGGACGCTGACAGCACACGCCATGCCCACTTGTCCCACACCAACAATTGTGACTTTGTTCCTGGGGGGCTCAGCGGGGCCACTGGCCAAAGGAGTGATCAGCTTCTCCATTACTGAAGCCATGATCCCGCTGGAAGAATGGGACAGATCATGTTCACAATGCAAAAGAGAATGTACCACCTCAACCATCAATAGAAATAAAGACGGGAAGCTGGGGTGTAAACGTTAACTGGGTAAGAGGGTATGGTCAGGCATCAAAGCTGGGTCAAGGTAACAAGGTCACCCTCACTGTGTAAACCATTACTCCATACTGTGCAAATTACCCATTTCCTGAGTTGCAACCAGCAGAGGCCCACTTGATAATAAAATTAGCCACTAGAGCCAAGTCATTCTGCCCCCATTTGCTAGACAATGAGTGTTTCTACACACTGCAATATATTAGTTAGGCAATGTGGCGTGTCCACTTTTGTAAGGGCGCCAAAATGTGTGCCAACCGGGAATGAACAATTCACGGCTATATGATTTGCTGAGCTGCCGCCGCCCCGCCACGCCCCCTGCTCTCACGAGTCATGACTAAGTAATGGGAAGTTCGGCTAATTTTACTGACTCTCTCGTTCGATCTCGTTCATCAAAATGAACGAATCTTTATTCGAGTCATTTCGTTAATTTAAGTGGCTTTAATGTTATAGCACTTTTAACAGCCAAATTCCCCGATCAAATCCACCTACGCAATGTTGATCATATTCTGAATTAAAAAATCATTATAGAGGGTATGCGCATGGCGTCACCGTCGGCCGGAGTGAATGCGGTCACACCCACAAGTGGCAAAAAGACTGAGCGGCAGCATTTGTTTTCAGCGTGAATGCCGTGAAAAACACAACATCTAAAATGGGAAAGAGCTTTGCGATTGACTGTACAACTAGATTTGACCAGAAATCTGAGGTACTGTATATTTTTACAGACTACAAAAAGCTACAGAACAGACTATATTCTGCATAATTGGATGTTTTTAAATAAACACTGACAAAAAACTATACAAGTTTTAGGGCTGGACGATATGATATACAGTATAACATAGTGATCGCTCGGATTTAGACCAATCTATATTGTATTTATAAAACGTTTACAGGCAAATTTTCTTTATTTCCCTGGCGTCGAAATCAGGCACATAAAATGTCAGGAAACACGATTCCTGGCTGCATGTCAATATCCATGGATCACTGGATCTTTGATAAGTTGTAAGGAACACTATATCGAGTCCAACTTTTAGTTTAAACTGATAATAGTTTGTTTTACTCGCGTTTTCGCAGTTTCCCCTATTAACTCCAGCCACGCAGCAGCTCTTTTGCCATTCAGTCTGGCTGAGGGGGGCGTGTTACGGCGGGAAAGTGACGTTAATGCATTCCCTCTATAATGCAGTCAAAAATAATTTACAGGGAACATAAATAATTACTTTACCTTCCGAGTCTTTCGTTTATTTGTCACGTGACATACGCAATGATTGATCATGAAGTTCGTTGTTTAAATATATTGATTCAGGGAGGTTATTTGCGCGCTTCTGAAATGTAAGTTAAGCTTTATTTGCTCTTTAGTCATCGTTTAAGATGCTGAACCTGCTGATGATATAATGTGCTTGCGGACATTTCATTTGTGTGTTTTACGCACTTAAGAAAGTGGTGTAAAGAGATGTGCAACGGTAATTTGAGGAGCTGAAATGTCATTATTTGGAAAAGTGCTGTCATGACTGCTTAAAGAAAAATGCCAGCAGGCACTGCCTCCTGCATAAACTTTAATATTGTTTACATTTTGGGCACACTCACGTTGCGCACTATTTGTGTTTTATGTAGGCCCACGGCTTATTGGTCTTTGTGTGTTGTTGCTGGTATATGTTACAAATAGAGGGGCGGCACAATTGTTTTTCACCTAGAGCGGCAGAAGTGCACTCCCCGGTCCTGGCAATGTGTGTCCATCCAAGACAAACAAGAGAGAAAAAGATGCAAAAAAAACCACACTTTACTTATATAAACTCAATTCAGGAATAGTTCACCCAAAAATGAAAATTGTCAGTAATGACTCACCCTCATGTTGTTCCAACCCCGTAAGACTTCCGTTCATCTTCGGAAAGTTAATAAAAGACATGCTTAAAATAGTCCAAGTGACTACAGTGGCTCAATCGACATTTATCAAGCGACGAGAACACGTTTTGTGTGCAAAAATAAAGACTTTATTTCAACTATTCTTTTTCTTTCTCTGTGGGCCTCGAGTCAGTTCACGTAGTGTAATAGCATAGTGCTTCTGTGTTGTACGTCACACGTAGGCTCACTATTGGCCTACGCTGGTAATGTGTGTAATGCGTGTGACGTACAACACAGAAGCACTACGCAATTACACTACGAACTGACTCGAGGCACACAGAGAAGGAAATGAAGAGTTGAAATAAAGTCGTTATTTTATGCCCACAAAAAGTATTCTCGCCGCTTGATAAATTTAAGATTGAGCCACTGTAGTCACTTGGACTATTTTAATGATGTCTTTAATAACTTGAAGGCTGGCAAGTTTCAATCCCTTAGAAGCTATTGAGGAGTGATAAAGCTCTCAGATTTAATAAAAAAAAATCTTTATTTGTGTTTCGAAGATGAACGAAGATCTTACGGGGTTGGAACAACAACATGAGGGTGCGTAATTACTGAAAGAATTTTCATTTTTGGGTGAACTATCCCTTTAAGTTTACTTTGCCCAATCTAGGAAGCTTCGAAGTGCATTATACAAATGAAACCATAATTTTAGGAAGTTCGAATTTCAGTCAATTAAGTTTCATTACAGTTGACTAGACAAACCGGTAAAACACCACTGCACTGGCTTATGAGCATGCAAACTCTGGCACACACACACACAGAAAGAGAGCTCAATTGTGACACTAATCTACAATGGGCTCATGAGGATTATGTTAGACGTTAGATATTATCTAGAAAATGTTAGATATTGCCATCATAAAAGGCCTAATTGCACTTCTTCAAAGGGCCATAGCCACCATAAACACATCATGCGCTTTTGTCTCTAAACCTTATCTTGAAATGATGCTGCTACTTAACATAACTATCGTTTTATGAACTGATATTGGTGTGAAACTCTCCCAATTACATGAAGCCCAAGCAGTACTGAAGACTACTCTTCTAGTGCTAAACCACATTCATGAATTCATACACTAAAATCAAAATAGTGGGCTTGAAGTAGTGTGTAAAAACGGACAAACCAAATTAGAACAGTTAAACTCTTTGACTCTTGTTGTAGCTGAGTGTATAAAAATGAAAATGCAACGCTATGTGGTAACGTTAAGGCTAATGTATAAATTAAATGAACTAAAATGGTGTGAAAACTTTAATTCAATTGTAAATGCTAAAATTTAAGACCATTAAATTGTATAAGAATTAACAATACTTAAATACTCATATTTAAAGCTAAAAAAAGTTGTATAAATATTGATAGAATTTTTTTACTCGTTGAATACACCGTTTGTTGCTACTGTGCAGAGAATTACAATTGTTCTAAAAACGCAAGTATTTACGAAATAACAACCCTACAAAAAGTAAGTATTGAACTTAATTCGGCGCTCATAAAACCTTATGACGCAACCGTCCTTATCACGTCCTTGACGATTCGGATGCAGTAATTGCGTCTGAAAACAAACAGCAATTTGTAAAATCATAATGGTAATCGATTCATTTATTATAAGCGTCTCGAGTTATTCATGCATTCGTAGTTCGGCCTCACTCCATCAGATGAATCTAAACAAGGCCAAATTCACGGTCAACGTGCATGTGGATTCCTCCATGTTCATGCGTGAACCAAACACAAACGTCCTTGGCTGCTCATTTATCAATTCAGTTTGGAAACACGACTGTTACTTCACTTTAAACGCAACAAAATGTCAAACTTCAAGATGTGTCGCACGGAAGTGTTGCAAACATCAAAGCGGAGATTTATGCACCCCTCTTCAATGTCAACGACATACATCGCACCATGACGACGGTGCTTGTTTAACATAATGCTAATCGAGAGAATTTATTTAGAATGAGGCATATGCGAAGCAATAAACAACCCATTCAAACATATACATACATGTGTTGCAGGAATGTTAAATAAGTATCCTTAGCTGCAGGAAGGGCAGTGAGAGACGCTGCTGAAGTGCTGATCGAGTACCGGTGAGAGCGCGTGCGTGCGTGGTGTCGCGTGACGCGTGGAGGAGCGGAATTTAAGCGGGCGGCGCTACGCAGAGAGCGTATGACCTATTGTCACAAGTGCATGCGATGCCCTTACTGATATGAGGAATATGAGAACGACAGATCGGCCCACTTTCCCATTGGAGGACTAGGTCAAGGATTTAATTATCATCATAAAAATACTTCCTCTCCACTGACCTTGCACCTTAATAGGATCTGTTTTAATGCAATATTCGTCAATAATGCCACATTAAAGTCCTATCTAAAACACCACTATGCAAAGTTAAATATTACAATATAAACATTGCATTTTCCAGCTTTCATTAGATTATTTGGGATGTTGGTTGCTCAATGGAGTTGTTGTGGTGGGGTGTGTCTTATGCAACCATGACAGGTTTTGAGTAAACACATCCAGATGCCTGGAGCCTATAATTAGTGAATTTTGTTGTAACTCGAACATTTCAAATACAAAATCCAGAAAACTTGCATGGCTACTTTACTTAAAGTGAGCATAGATTTCATTACCCTCAATTTTGAAATAAGCATTTTTTTAGCTTTAGCTTTTGCATTTTTGGAGTCACGGACAGACAGACAGAAAGATGACAGACAGATAGATGGATGGATGGATGGATGGATGGATGGATGGATGGATGGATGGATGGATGGATGGATGGATGGATGGATGGATGGATGGATGGATGGATGGATGGATGGATGGATAGATAGATAGATAGATAGATAGATAGATAGATAGATAGATAGATAGATAGATAGATAGATAGATAGATAGATAGATAGATAGATAGATAGATAGATAGATAGATAGATAGATAGGTGTGTTTGTGCTATGGGACCTCAGCAACATGGAACAGCCTTCTCATGGTCAAACAATGCTTTCATAAATCCTAAATATTGGGGACCAATGAGGCCTCTGTTTCTCCCACTGGCTCGTCCAATAAGAGCATGCATTAGAGCAGATTTAAGGGCACTGTCATTGTTTGCTTAAAAGCTTAGAGAAAGGAAGAATGTTTGTTTACATACATCAAACAAGGTAATAAAGAGATGAAATATACTAAATGGATGAAGAAAAGAGCAAGAGAGAAGAAGAGGAGCTGTGCATCCGTGTGTGTATAGGGGGATTATGGGACACCTTGCTGTCTAGTTAGTGCTTGGTTTTGTGGATAAATTGGTGTGTGTTTCCCTTTCGAGAACATTCACTTCGTATTGCATAGCTATCTTCTTTAGAATATTGAAGCCTTTATTTTAAAATGCAGTGCTGGCACAGTACAGAGCTGTCTAGCTCACTGATTGGCTGGGCTGCGGGAACTGCACGAACCTATGGCGAAGCACGAGGGCGTTTACCTATCAGGGCGTTTCCCACCTTGCGTGCGCAATAATGGGCATGGCTGCTGACTATATAAGCGGCCCATTTCGTCATAGGAATCAGATTTAATCTCCTACGTCGTCGCTGACTCTCCTGAAGCCTTCGCCTCGTTGTCGACTAGCCTGAGCAGCGGAACGAGCGACTCTGGCCACCCCTATTAAAATTTCCTGGGGGTGCCACTGCCGCACTCCTGCTAGCACTGGCATCGGTCAAGTGAGTACTTGCAAGCGCTCTCTATGAACACTTCCTGTCTTGAATTCAGGCCTAACGACTCCAGAGTCGTCCTCAGACCAAGGCATGGTCACAAAGCAGAGATTATCAAGATGGATAGTGAACGCTATCTCTCTAGCTTACACCTCAATAGGCCTACGATGTCCCATAGGCGTCAGAGCTCATTCCACAAGGGGCATTCTTTATGGGCCTGGTCCAGTGGTGTACCAATCGAAAACACTTTAGTTCTATGAGCCTCGGGCTACGCAGCCCCAGGCAATGGTTCAGAGCAAAGTCTTCAGCTAATAGCACAGCGTTTTAAAATGGGTTCCCACTGCTTATAGCTACGCAATATGAAGTGAACGTTCTCGAGAGGGAACGTTCTCGGTTACTAACGGTTCCCTGAGAGTAGGGAACTAGTATTGTGTAGCCAGCTGTGCTATTATTAAGCTGCACTTCAGGTCTGTCGCTTCAGTCAATTTAACCTGGTTCCTCTAGTGAAATTGGCCGCTTATATAGTCAGCAGGTTTGTGCAGTTCATACAGCCCAGCCAATCAGCGAGCTAGACAGCTCTATGCTGTGCAGTTGCACTGCGTTTTAAAATAAAATCTTCAATATTCTCGAGAAAGGGAGTTTTCCACTGCGTATAGGCTACGCAATCGTTCTCTACTCTCAGGGAACCGAGTACGATTAGGTCTGTGCCCTCTAGGTCTTGCCATCCTGGCGGCCACTATAATGGAGCTACTATAGATTAGTGTTATTAGGCAGAATATTCTCCCATTAGAATTTGAATCTAGGTTTACTATTTCTTTAATGCACTCAAGCCCTTATCAAGCTGCCAAAGAACACTTAACCATGCTTAACTCGCATGGCGTTTTTTTTAAATGTGTCGATCCTGCTATATTTAGACTTTTTAGTCTAAAAATGGCACTTTGTAAACACTGAAGTACAAATATAACCTGTCATGACTTGTGTCATTGAAGATAGTTCAGGTGCCAGTTGAGAAATGTATTTACCGTCTATTCTGAAGTAGATGTTTAACAGCAGGTCCCTCATTGGCATAGTTCACCTCATATATTCCCACCAATCAGTAAGCACAAGCTTACCGCCCATCAAACCAGTGGCCAATCACAGAGAAGCTGTTTTTCATGAGGGAAATGAGGGCTGCTGGAACATGGAAAATGTACAGGATTTCATCCATAGTGAGCTCTGAATATGAGTATGAGTTGACAAAACTGTTATTAGTATATGAAACATTTATATATTAGGTAGTTTTATATCAGTTATTTGTACTTTATATAGATTATTATTATTAATAATAATTAAACTAAGAAGGAATGTAATTCATTGTCTAGTATCTTTATTCTCCTTAGGCTCTTCAGTCCCTCTCATGGAATATTACAGAGGCTGGCAAACGTTTGGTTATTAATGAACCCATGTGACCCGGCTGAAGGACTGCATGCTATTTCAGACTGACCTTTATGAGACAAGGTTGCAACAATAGAGAAAGACAGACACATTAGCACACACTCACATGCACAAATACATAGAGTGTGGTATTTGCCAACACTATTCTCACCTCAGGGTTTCTCTTGGCCGAAATGTTTCAGTACCCAACTTTTATAAATGTATGAAAACAGTACCAAATCTTTGTTTGTCAAATATGAAGCCATAACCAATGGTGAAGCAAAGCAAATCCTCATTACTGCATAAATAATGATATATCTCAGTATTTTAACTTTTGATTTTTTGTTTGCAGAGTGAAAGTTTTGAGGTGATTATTGTTTAGAAATGATTATGCATAAATATAATGAAATGTAAGTGCAGATATGCAATATGATACAGCATATTTATCTGAGATTTTAACAAAACATAATTTCTAACCAGTGCTTTTTATATCATATGCTTTACAGTTTTTTATTATCTTTTATCTTCTTTTAGTTTTGATGTTTTAGTACATTAAGTTAAACAAAAGGAAATTTTAAAAATGTTGCTTTTATTGCAGTTAAAGTTTATTTTATTTCAAATAACGAAATTGTTTTTTTTATTCCAACTCCAATTTAAAGTCTCATCCAAATGCTGCTACTTTTTAATTTTTCCAGCCGTGACAAAGTCAAACTTTTAACTCTCTATGTTCATGTGTTCACCAAAGGGCTAAAAATAGCCAGATGGTCCAACAGTATTTTGCATCCATGATTTATTCATTCCAGTTTGTATGATTTGTAAAACTAAAGTTCATTTATATACCAAAATCACAGTGAAATCGTGTGCTTTTAACACACTTTTGAAGGCTTGATGCTGTAATACTAACTATGGAGGTGAAGGTGCATGTGGAGCCATTACAGAGTAAATGCATTTGTGGCAAAAAGGTTACAGCGAAATGCAGTTCTGCACCTCGTGACCTTTGACCCTCAGCATCAACGGCTTAGGATGCAAATCAGAGAGCCTTCATTTCTCAGAACTCATCTTCACAGTACTGCCACTGCAAACCACATCAACAAGACAAACCAAATGGGATATAATGACAACAATGGAGCAAACAGACACTTATAAGAGAACACCCAGTCCTTCGCTCTCAAAAACTCATACACTCTCACAAAGATGTCCAAATGCAGGCACACTCTGTGAAATGAATGACCCCTCTCTGCTTGGTGTTCCTCTGATAGGATGTCCCTTAAGAGCTCAAAACAGGCTGTACTGAGGTCACAGGTCACCATTTTCCCATTGCTTACATCAAGGTGATGACAATAGGAGAGAGAAACGTTCATTGTAACATCGCAATAAGACTGTATTAGTTCATCACTCGTACTGGCCACTCAGAGCAATCGAGACACTGTGGATTCCACATCAGTGAAATGCTTTAAAATATTCATAAAGGAAACTAATTAAAGGTGCATTCAAATGATATTCAAGAGCAGGAGTTTCCATCTTGTTTGCCTTTTGTTAGCCGAACTGGTATGACCTATAATACATATGTATATATGTATTTGATTATACATTAATTTCTGACACAATCTCACAAACCAGTGTTGGGTGTAATGCATTACTAAGTAATGAATTACTGTAATTTTATTACTTTTCCCTTGAAAAATTAAAGTATGGAATTACTCTTTTTCTATGAATTAATTAATTACTCCTGGTTTAATTGCATTACATGCTGTTTAAAGTTATTTTACATATTATATTAGTAATATTTTATTTTTATACTTTCATTTTAGTAATTTTATGTCTTTTCATATTTTTTTTTTAAAAAATATTCTTATTTGAAAAAAATAGTCATTTTCTATGAGCTTTAATTTATTTTTATTTCAGATTTAGTAATTCTAGTACTTCAGCTTATTTCATTTCAGTTAGTTGCCAAGGTAATATTTCTTATTATCATTTAAGCTTTTCATCCAACATTTATATTTAATTTTATCTTTATTTCAAATACCAAAAATAATTTTTAACAGTTTTAGTAAACAAACAACACTGTCTGAAACCCTGTTCTATAACAAATGTCTTAATAAAAGTACCTATTGTATAAAAATAAGCTTGTATATTTATACTACATATGAAATATGTATACAAATATGACCAAATATTAGGAAAACTTTTAAAATTCTAGATATAACGACAAAACACTTTTAATACACACAAATAACACAACCAAAATTTGCATTCCAGAAGATTTTTTTTAAAGTATTCAGTTACCTAATGAGAGAATAAATAATAAAAAAAACAACAACACAAAAGTTAAATAAAAATCAACAGATGTTTAGTGTGTGATTGATTTTACTCTAATTTTAATACAGACATACAGTGACACTGGAGAAACCCAGTGTCATATGATCATTTAATCGTGCTTTCAGCGCTGATAAACACACCAGGAACTGGCGTTTATTGCAAGGGGTGAATGTGGAAAAAAAAAATCTTTGTATTTGAGAAGTTACTCAGGATAGAGTTGACAAAGGAGTAGTCTAGTAGTCCAGGAGACCCATCTTCCTCTTAAGGGACTCGGGCATTTCAGGGGGTGGTGGACGGGGCAGACGGAAGTACACCTTCACTGAGTCATAGATGAACCACTGTAGGGCGGTCAGCGTGCCAATCATAATGATTCGTGCAACAAGACCCTTCCACACACCTGTGGGAGAAACAGAAGTCATATGAACTCTTGATTTATACACAGATTGACCAGACAGTTTTTTTAACTGTTACTCTGCTGTGCTAATTGACCCATCTGACTTAAATCATGCTAATAATCAATTCAACTGAGATAAAAGAACAAAATAAAAATTGGTCATTGTGGTTTTTCCATATGAAACTGATGTTAGCTAATGGGAATAAATCAAACAAGGAGCCTCTTTTGGTAATAAAGAGTATTACATCCCTTTGCAACTTCATGGTGCTTTAATGTATAAAGTTTTTATGTAATAAAATAACAGCAATTCAAATCAGTATTTCATGTCCATGTATCTATTGGTCTTGCTGGTCATTATGGCTAAATCAACTCCTCAGGTTTTCTTTTTGATCCACAGCTGTTGACTGGTATGTGTGTGCTGTGACTCACCTACAGGTCCCAGTCTTTTCAGCACCTCAGCAGCTGAACTGCCTTTCTCTTTGTTTAGTACAGACACCACAGAGTCCGCGGGATGGGACACCATAGCACAGAACACGCCAGCTGAGGAGAGAACAAAGCTTACATGTATCTATATCTACCGTATCTATGCAAAGTTGAGCCAGCACTCTTTACAAAGACATGTCTAAAAGTTCATAACCTTGTATCTAAGGGCCCAAGCACTTACCAATATAACCAGCAACAAAGGTCACCACCAGTTGCTCAGGTTTAGAGCACTCACTGCGGGGTTTTGGTACTACGTGCTTGTACAGCAACTCAACGGTTCGCTCAAAACAGGCAAACTTCATCATGGTGTAGGGGATCTGCCTCAGCCATAAGGGAAAAACGCCTTTATAGAACCTGCACAGACGATAACATCAACAATCAGTTCTCCAGCACACAATATAGGTCTTCTGAAGGGCCTCATGGGTAATGAAGTCAGTTTTGTACTGTTTGGCAGCCTTAAAAGTTGGGGGCCTTAAGCACATAAATAAGTCATTTTGCGCAAATTCATCTAAAAGCACCAAATTTGGTGCTTGTAGATGAATTTGCGCGAACAATGGGGTGTAAGACACCATACTACAGACCCAACTGCTTTTTTGGACAGCGGCAATATTGGAATTGGAGGATCAAGGGGTCCTAAATATACTGGGTCATAAATATAAACATTCCTATGTTTCCCATGATCAATTAAGCTGAAATGTTCAAAAGTTATAGCCGGAACCCTTTTCGGACAGCGGCCATATTGGATTTGGCCGCCATCTTGGCCCCGAGGGTCGCTGGCTCCGGCGCCCTAATTATTTCAGTTAATTATTCAGACCTGAGCTAAATCTGTGCCAAATTTGGTGCTTTTAGATGAATTTGCGCGAAAATGTGCTTAAGGCCCCCAACTACAGCCCTCTGGTGATCTTCAGGCATTTTTTTTCCTTTCATTTCTAGTCATTGGAATGGTATAAAACTTTGGCATTTGTCACGGTCACACTCTCACAAAAATATAAAAGAATAAATATTACTGTATATAAATTGTAGTACATATACTCCAGTCTATTTTGACACAGTGAGGAATAGCAGAGAGATATGGATCTACTCACGCGTTTATCCCCTCCTCAGCATGCATTTTGGGGGCGCACTCTCTCAGGGTGTTAGCGTAGCCAGGCTGCGTCTGGATGCGCACTTTGCACGCTTCCATAGGAGCCAGTGCAATATCGGCGAAAAACTCAGCGCTGGCTGATGCGGCCAGATAAACGGACGTCCTCCACAAATAAGCATTCTCCTGTTTACCAAACCAAACGACAGTAGTTAGCTGTAGATCCATCACAAACGGATATGCAAAAATATGTTCAAATAACTGTTTTGGAACAATCTTTGCAGAGCCAAATTAGTTCCCTTTCATTTTCTCTCTTATTTGTATCCCAAATGTAGACTTACCTCTCCAAGCATGTCATTGTACACGGACTTAAAGACTTCATAGAAACCAAACTTGCAAAGGCCTTGCATGGAATAACCAATGAATGTAGGAGCCCACCCTTTGCCCAGCCCTCTCACGCCATCCTCTCTCAAAGTGACTGAGAAACCATTGAAGATGGACTTGTACTTAACCGGGTCCACCTGTTAGACAACAGGAATAATGCATTAGTGAATGTCTGGCTGGTAAGCTGGTAGCTTGTTCTAGTTTTTAATGTTAAATTACCTGTATGCGACATTTAATGAGGTCGAGGGGCACGACTGCTGTGTGTGTGAGGCCACAGCTCAAAACCCCACCGAAACCGCAGAGGGCGTAATATTTATTTGACCCATATTCACAGCTCACATCTGCATCTGAGGGAGGAAAACGCTTGTCATTTGACATCACAACATTTCCCTTTAAATTTGATCACAAATATCAATACTGTCTGTAATACAGAATGGAAAATCAGAAGTCACACTCTTAAAAATAAAGCTTCTTTTGGCAACTATGGTTTCATGAAGAACATTTAACATCCATGGAACCTTTCCATTTCACAAAAGGTGAATATAGTGGAAAAAGATTCTTAAAGCTACACTGTGTAACTTTTTTAGTTTATTTTTAGCTAAAAACACTTAGTTCTTTCAAAAATATATGTGCTCATTAATGTATATTTACTTCGTTCAAGTAATAAAGTATTCTCGTGAGTGTATAATATGCCACTAAAAATTAAATCGGAATTGAGAGGAACAGAAACTAATATTCATTGGATGGTCAAATACCTTTTCACCGCTAGATGGGGGTAAAATCACACAGTGTAGCTTTAAGATTGTTCAAATGTTAATTAAAATAAAGGTTCCAAAAGGGGTTTTTTGCCATAGAAGAACCCTTTTTGGTTTCCCAAAGAACCTTTCTGCTAACAGTTCTTAAAATAAGTTTTTTTGTGCGTGTGTGTAGGACATTTTAATAATATTAATAATCTTTTTCTACTATAAAGAAACTTCTATATTGAAAAGGTTCAATGGATGTTTATAGAGTTGTGTACATGAAACATGAAGCCAATACATAAACTATATTTTTAAGAGTGTTCTTCAAACTAAGCAAAATTATAATTTTAAGAACTATTTACTGAGAGAACCCAAAATGGCTCTTGAATTGCTTTGCTGCAAATTTAATGAGTTTGGAGGCCAAGTAAGCAAAATCAGATGCAATTCAATGTCATCTAGATCACGATAGGTCATGACAAATGATGATGTCTGAATTGAGAATTGAATCTGATCCAGTTCATATAGTCGGAATATTTGTATTCACAAACCGGATATTGTGCCTTTGTCATATTCAACTGGCTTAATGAACACTGTTGCAGCAGCTAACAGTGAATAACTGGGGAAAAGAGCCTGTTTGTCACACAAAACTATTGCATGACTGCAAGAGACTTAGAATATAATTCAAAAACCGTATTGACTACATTCACAATGATTTTGCATGCTTTTTTTCCTCATTCATTGTAACTGTATTGAGGAAAACAATCAGATTCAGCACATTATTCAAAATGTGTCCCATGGAAGGAGGATGAAAACGGTATATGGTAATATAACTTTCATTTTGGGTTAACTATTCTTTTAACCGTCTTGAGAAAAAAGTGCCTAGGAATTAGCAGGCAATCATGACAATTAAGTCTATTAGCTAGACGTGTAATCCTTGTGGAGTTAATTCTTTAAAAATGGATAGAGTCCACTTTAAAAATAGCATAGTGTAATTTCACTGAGCTTTATCATTACATCCGTGACCTTTTCAAATATCTTACAACAAACAACAAATAAAATCTTGGACATAAAGCCTATTCAATACGTCTAATTCTGTAAGCAACTTATCCAGTTCAGAAGATAAAGAAGAACAACTTCTTACCATTATGAGCTGCTGCAGCAAGTTTGCGTTTTATCTGCCGGTTCTTTTGTTGCTGATCTGGTTTAATGGAGAAAAGAGGATTCTGGAAAGGATTCGACCGGGCCAACTGTGTTAAGGTGGTTGGGTACATTTTCACCAGGGGTTTACTGGGAAAAACACACAGGTGACAATCTTAAATCGTACAAAAGTTAGTTGTATTTGTTGTATACATTGCTGAGGAACATCATTTCTCTCTCATTCAAATATTTCAGAAAAATCATGTTAAAAAGAAACGGTACACTCACTTGTCGGTTGTAAAGAAACGGCGCCTCCTGGGTGCATCAGCGGCAGGCGGATCTGAGACATCAGATGACCTCAGACTTAAACACCTTGACCTTCTGTGACGTCACCACACTGAGACTTCACTGCGTTTCCCATTGGAAAGAGCTATGATGGTATTATAGGCCACATTAGCATTCATTCAAAAAAACAAACAAAAACAAAATAGCCAGTGTATCAAGTTATTGGTGTAAATATGGATCCAATTAAATTTGTTACCGTTTAGTTGAGACCCACTGCAATCTTGAGCGCACAGTGTGAGCTTATTACACACAGGAGTGCGTAGTGTAAGGCGATTAAACTGTTCTATTCCTGGACCAGAGCATAGAGCCTTGCACCCTTATCCTTACCTATTCAAGATCAAAGTGAGGTCAGAATTTCCAGTGCCTCTGTGAGGAACAGCAATGCACTGCAGAAAACCCGAAAGACAACACGTTTAGTAGAGGGAACGTCATAATAATTTAGGTCAAACAAATAGACAAGCCAACTGAAATGTAGATACGAGGTAAAACGCTTTATTAAACCACAATCTGTCATTTACATAAAAAGTACCTGAACCCTCCCAGCTTTATCCCACAAATCCACAGCACCTTATAATGTAAAATAAATACAGATCCAGAATATTAAATCAGTTTTTGCAGAGTAGAGCAGAGTAAACGGCTTAATGATGGGCAGTTTACACATTGTTCAGTTTTACCAATGTAGTATATAAAGTATCAGGATATTACAATGTTTATTAACCCAAATTTGTTTTCAAAGTCATAAAAAAAAGGATTTTAAATTTTAATTGTGACATTTTATAGTGTAAATATTTCAAATTTTAGCAAACAAATATAAGCTTTTTAGATGCAAACTCTTTCAGTTGGTGTTATTAGGCTGTTCAAGTTAATTGCCGAAATGTTATGCTTTATAAAACCAAACGGAATTCCAAGAACCTGAAATAACAAAAATGAAATGATTAATTATAATAAAAACAGTAAAATTACCTTATCTTCCGAATACATTGCAAAACAGTTTATTGAAAATATTTGTATTTCGACAACATGTACATAAATACTACATCAACGTTAAGATGGATACGGCACCTTTAAAGAGCTAGATGTGAAAATAAATGAAACAATATTGTCACAAGTAGACGCTAAATGTAGTTTACAAACAAAACAAGTGTATTTAGCCAACTCCTTCAGCACTTCCGTCTTATTTATGGACAGCACCATCATTAATTAGAAAAAAAAGAAAAGAAAAAAACACACAAACAAGACAAACATACAAAGTTTTAAAACTAAAACCAGGATTCATTCCTCTAAACCAGTTTCTCTGATGGCAGAAAAAATAATCTGTGAGTTTCTGTCTTTGTATGAATATAAAGATTGCAGGTAGAAGTCCACGTCTGCTGAATCAACAAAGAGATGTACTGGCTGAGTATGATAAAGAGGGCAAAGGCTTGGGTGAACCGCATGACGTTCATTTGCTAGTGCTATCACCGGCCCCGCTCTGCTTGAATAGTCCAACCTCATTAGTCTCCATGGCCTGGTAGACAAAGAACAGGAATCCAGCGAGCGCGCTCAGCAGCACAAGCTGCACCCACACCGGCAGGCTGCGTCGTGCTCTGGTCTTCACAGCAGGGGGCGCCGCAGGCCTGGAAGCCGCTAGAGGGACGGCGGACACACGTGGAACTGATCGGGTCTCTGTGTACGAAGAGGAGCTGGTTTCTCTGAACTCGGTGAGACGGAGACGGGATTCGTCCAGCCATGTCTCACCCAGGGGCCGGCCAGCTGCTCCTCTGATTGGTCGGCGACAGGTGGCACTAGAAACACATTTGAAAACTATAGTTAATTCGAGACAGATTCTTTAAAAAAAAGGGGAATATTTTAAGAAGTACATCTTATTTTAAAAAAGGTTTACATATTTACTAAAAACAAAGGCAATAATACTAAAATACAAAAACACTTACTTTCCCCCATACTTTTTTTAGATTTATATTTTTTTGCAGTGCATAATCTTTTACTCTGTGAGACTTATCTGTTTTTCAATAACATGCATTTTGTAACCATCTTTTAAAAATATATTTTTATGACTAGGTGAGTTTGGTTTAGGTTGAATGTCATGAAATAAAAACCTAATGTTTATGCATTTAATAATTGAGCTTACTGAGCGTACGCTCACATGCATTTATTTTGTATCAAGTTAGAAAGCAAGAAGAAATGGGCAGTTCATTTAATTCTTAAGAATGTTTCGTGAATCCAGCCCCTGGTGTTTGTTCAGTGCGAATGCTTGAAACAACTTCCCCTCCATACCTGATTCCAGTGGGAGTGCTGAGGTTTTCATTGGGAAAGATCTCTTTTAGCAGATCTCTCTCTACCGTCCTCGGGGTCTGATCAATGGCTGACACCTTTTCCACCTGCACACAAAGACAAGAGCCACAATGATGTGAACACTGAGGCGGGAAATCGAACACCATAAATCCTTGCACGCAAGTTTTGAAGATCCATGTTTTCAGCTTTCATTTTAAAAACAAAAGAAAGAAAAACATTATATAACACCATAACCACGTATGACCCGAGGTAAACAAGTGTGTGAATCCCACTAAGTTTCCTCATCACCATTATACACCTGTGGAGACACACCATACAGCTCATGAAATTACCGTCTCCTTCTTTGGTGTCTCCGTCTGGCTGCTATCAAATCCTCGGACCGAAGTGATTTGGGAGAGGAAAGGGGTGATTTTGGACTGTCTTGTCTTGGGCTGGGTCTCTGGTGAGCCACAGCTCCCTGATAAACCAAAAATGTAAATGATGGCTTTAAGCTTTAGTGATGACCCTAATAACTAGAAAATTATGTAACTAAAACCTAATACACTCTTAAAAGAATAAAGGTTCCAAAAGGGGCATTTTGCAGCAATGCCAAAAAGAACCATTTGGAGTTCCACAAAGAACCTCTCAGTCAACAGTTTTTAAAAGAACCATTTTTTCGTAGCGTGAAGAACATCTAAAGAACTCTTTTCCACTATAAAGAACTTTTTGTCAAATGGAGAGGTTCCATGGAACCATCAATGTCAAGAATCGTTATTTTTAAGAGTGTACCGTGTCATTAACAAATGTCCACAAATGAACAACTATCATCAGCAAACCTGGGAAAGGTCAAACGAGAGACGAAGAGAGTCCTCTGGAGCCACACAGGAGTCCCTAAAAGAAAGCGAGTGTGATGGGAAAACCTCTCTTTGGCCATCACCGGAAAGTGAAAGATGGCACCTCGTGTCTGTCAAGGGTTTGGAAGGTTTGTTCTGACTCAAATGAGGCCTTGAGTACTTTGATACAGAGAAGGATTTGACTTCCTGAGCCTTCAGAGAAGAAACAAACTCTCATGAGCTTCTAAAATGAATGTTTAATACATGTATAAACTATCCTTGCGTAGCTGATATGTACCGCAGGAGCTCGGCTCGCAGGTCTACAGCTCAGGATGTCCTGCAAACCCTGGTCGTCAACCTGAGATTATGAAAATTTTAATTAAGACACTTGTTGCTGCATAAATATGTCTTGATTCAGAGCTGAAAGCATTAACTAAAGATGGAAGTGTGTGTATCATCACCTCAACACAAGCAGTGTTAAGAAGGGAAACAAGCGGCTCTCGATTGGGCTGTCTAATCGGAGGGGAAGTGATGTCAGTGGCATTCTCATCAAACTATAGAGAAACCACAAAAGACATTTGATCGGTGCAAACAAATCAAACCAACACCATTAACAGTACTGTACGTGATGTTCTCATAGTCAAGTTAAGAGACATGGAAGATTTATGACCTTGTCAACAGGACTGACGCCATGTAAACTGGATATGGTGGACTGGTAAGAAGAGTTGTGATGTTTTAGTGATTCTGACCAGTCAGACGCAGACATGGAGGACCACTTTGAGGGTTTGGATTCTTTTGGCACTGCCTTTAATATGACACCATAAGAAACACTATGGCACATTAAAATATGACCGGCATCCTTATGTTTATGTGTGAGGTTTCTTCAGGACCTACCAAAGGATGTGCTTTTATCCTCACCAGAGGAACAGACACCTCCTTCAAATCCTATGAGACATGCGATTTCCAAACAAACAGATGAAAAAGAAAAGAAAAAAAGAAAAGGGAAAAAAAGGATCAAAATATACTTCCAATGGTTCATTCTTATTTTTTCTCTCTTTTATTACAATTTCAAAATTAAGTGAACATGACGGTGAAGATTAAATTATTTTGTGATTTCCTTTGACCATTTGGCAATTTTAACATAAATAACTGGCAATTTAAAAATATTCTTATTTAAACTCAAATAAATCATGTTTTTTGGAAATGTGTTTTTAAAAAGAAATATGGGGGAAAGCCCATAAATATATTATACATTACATATTACACTTTAAATTATATATTACACTTTCTATTTAGCTTTTATTGCATGGTATCCCTTCAATTAACAAAAGCCATGATCACCCAGGAAGTGACATCAATTTAAGGGAGATTTCACGTTTTTTTTTTTTTTTAAATGGCTTAAATATAAAAAAATATTGCTAATTATAATACAAACGAACATTACCTAATATTGACACCTCATTCCTTCACTGAGCAATGGCTAATATTAACTTCCTGATGGATTGTATCTGGGTTTTCAACATGGGGTAAATAATTAGCATCTAATTAATAAAATGTAAGTGCCTGAGGTTGACCAGAGCATGTTTCAGAAAATAGATTAATAGAAATACTTCTTTAATGCAAAACAAGCATTTTTTGAATGTTAAAGTTTAAAAGATACTGCATGACAAGGATGACCCTAATAACGCAACCATTTAGAATCATTAATAATTTCACACAGAACATCAATAGTTATGTTTTTCATATCAAACTGAAGTCTCCAAAGAGGATTTTTTAAGGAGAAAGACACCTTATCAGTGGCGGGAGACTTGTTCAAATCAGGTCGAAACAAGCGGACTGGTGCGCTGCGTCGCTTCAGAGATTCAGTCTTAGACGAGAGCTGGGATGTCCTGTCTGCAAGCAAAGGTCTGGGCTCTTTTCTTGCTGCCTTTAACAGGAGGATAGAAGCGTGTTTTTGAGGTCAGGCTAATAATTTAGACCAAGGATGGGACACTTCAGTCCTGGAGGGCCACTGTCCTGCAGTGTTTAGCTCCAAACCTGATATAAAACACCTGTCTGTAGCTTTATAGTAATCCTGAAGACATTAGGTGTTCGACTGCGCAGACCGATCGGTGTATGGCATCAAAGTACAGAGAGAGTGATACTAAAGTATAAAGAGCCGCCTGGTCTCGCGGTGCTTTGATGTCATACACTGATCGGTCTGAGCAGCGCTGGTTCAAGTCAAACACACCTATTGACTATAAAAAGGGCTAGTGTCATGGCCACCTACCACATGTCCTGTTCTTCTCCTGTCTTGCGAAACAGGAAAGTACTCTGCAGATGAGAGCTCAGAGTTCTCCTGAAAACACCAAACATTCAAACAAACCTTGCTTACAATTGAGTCAAAGTATGTTACGGCCTCGGTTAATTTGTGAAACAAACATAAGCTCAACCAAACACTGTTCACCCATGTGCAAACCAAAACACACCTTGTGTATATCCCAAACGTCACCACACCCAGAAAGCAGGTGATGTACATTAACAACAAAACCACAGATTGCGTTACGGTGTCGTCGCTGGCGGGAACCATCTGATCCAGCCTGTGAGAAGATCTCTTCAGCTTTCTCTTAACATTCAAAACCGGCCAATCTTCCTCCTCCTCCTCCTATACGTCACACAGCAAAAGATCTAGAACTTTCCATAGAGAAGCAAATGGCTTATCTGATCTCCACAGGAGGTATAACAACATTTAAATGTGGAGCGGTCATGTGACCACCTGAAATAGGTCAGATTTCTTCTACAGCAGGTGGTGCTGCTGAACTCTTAACAGATAATGGTGTGAAAATATGCAGGTGGGAACATCACATGGGAAAAAACTGTTTGTATTAGAGACAAAATAACTAATTCTTTACACTAATGTGAGACAGCATGCGCTGCTTGTACTGCCTAAACAGCTTTTAAGTGAGCAAAGTAGTAAGAAGTCTTTGAGGAGAGTATCCTACTGGCTAGTCGTTTACAAGCGACCTAAACAAGGATCTTCGAGTTTACACAGAGATGTAAGACTGAGTAAATTCGCAGGAATGAGAAACCAAGTGTGTCCGGAGGAAAGGAGGGACTACAAAAATAAAAGAGGATTAAAGTCTGGGCCAAGTCCAAGCTAAAGTAAAAAAAAAAGAAGAAGCAAGAGATACAAGACAGTGGGGGTGCTAACTGTAATTGAAATCATGTGAACCATCATCTCTTCAGCCTTTTGCTTAACTTGTGAAAGATGAGATTTTTGGCAGGTCTGATTGATCAGCTGATATTAGACCATTTTGAGGTTATCAGCTTTAAACTGTGATTGCTTATCTGAAGTGCTACTTTGTCTGTTAATTTAAAAAAACAACCACCATGGATGGATATTAAACTACATTCTACACTGACATTCGAATAAATTGAAGGGAACACAATATGATTATATGTTCTCTAAATGTAAATGTACAAGGAGAAGTATTGGCAACACTTCAAAGTTTGAAAATACAACTTACAGCAGATATCCATTACTGTTTAATTAAGCTAATACAGTAGCTTGAATACCTCTGCTCCCAATCACAAGATTCTGAAAATGACTTTTACTGTACCACCTGATCACACGGCAAAAAAGTGATGTTCTTCCTCAGAATTTTTGTCTTCCAGTGCAAATGTCTACGTTTTCATTGGTTCTCACGATTCGGTCATCCAGGTAAATGCACATTTTAGAACCATTTTAAACACTACATCGAGAGACCCATCTGCATCATCTCGCGCATGCGTCGTGGCGGTCTTGTGAACTCACGTCAGAGGCCCACACAGAAGAAAATGAATAGTTGAATAAAGTCATTATTTTAGCACAAAAAGTATTCTCGTCACTTGATAAACTTAAGGTTGAGCCACTGTAGTCACTTGGACTATTTTACCAATGTTTTTACTAACTTTTCTGGGCCGGCAGAATTAAATAGCCTAGAAGTCTATGAAGGAGTGAGACCACTCTCAGATTTCATCAAAAATATCTTAATTTGTGTTTTAACACAAATTAAACGTTTAAACACAAATTTGAATATCACAAATATCAGCCAATGGGTTCAGAAAAATCAACTGACATTTGTTATTGTTTTAAGAATAAGCTCACTTAATTCATTTGCATTTAAATGCATGTGGATTTAACTACATTAGATATTTGTATTGGAAAACAGGAAAAAAAATAGAGGAAGACTACTTTTTTTGCAGTGCACGCTACATTTAATGCCATGACTTTATGAATTTAAGACTTTGTACTTAAATTGCAGACCCTTTTAAGGCCTTATTCGGAGTAAGGGCAAATTAAGGCAAAATAAGTAACCCTATTTTGTTACATTTAATTTATTCCTGTAATGGCAAAGCTTTTCAGCAGCATTACTCCAGTCTTCTGTGCCCCATGATCCTTCAGAAATCAACACATGAGCAAACATAATGCACAGGTTTGGCCCTCACCCTGTTAAGCTGACTACTGCGTGTCCTGCTCGTCACTGGCGTTTTCCCTCGGCTCCTGACTGGTCTCTCCACAACTGGGATGGGATCAGCCTCCACTTCTGGTTCAGGTTCGGGCACAGACACAGACACAGGGGCTGGGGCTACAGTTTCTGACGAACAGGCAAAAGCGCATTTTGATTCATTAATTTCTATAAGAAAATGGTTAAATAAAGGGATCTGTTTGTCTGTTTGGGATCTGTTACCTTCCTCCTTGTCGCTGTACTGGTCTGAGTCGGTGTTGCCATTCTGGCCGCCATCTGGCTGTGATGTTTCTGAGGGAGGAGCCACGGCTTCAGGAGGACCCTGATCCAGCAGCTTCTGGAGCCTCTTCTCGTACACCTTACGAGTTGACGCTGATGTGAAGACATTGTTTAGTGTTGATGTCAAAGCAGTAAAGTACTTCAGAGCATGACAAACATCATGGCTGAAATATATCGTTTCATTTAGAGGCAGATTCAAATGGAAATTTCTTTGTTGTCATAAAGTACCGTCTTATTCATAACAAGCAGTAAGAAAGGCTGCTGTTTTATCTGAAGAGCTTTCCAATATCCATTTAAGGACATTATTCAAGCCAGAATTGCAAAAACATGCAAAGCTGGATGCCTGGTGAAACTGCTGATTTACACCGAGACAATTCGGATTATTCCAGAGACTAAAAGCTTTCTTTAGTTGCTGGTTTTGTGCTGAAAGACAAGACACTATTTTTGTGCATACCACATTTCATATTTCATGAGCTTTTTCATAATAAACTCTATTTCAGGGGGTATTTCACATCCTCCATGTAACATGAAAAAAAAAGTTATTTCATGCCTCATGTATGCATGTTTACATTTCATTGTACTCTATCCAGCATTTATTTCATTATATTTGCTTATTAAATCCCTCCATAAATTTGGGCTAATCATTGTTTAAATAAATCTAAAATAAAACCATTTTAAATGTACAAATACACGCATATAAAACAACATATCCTATCACATAAATCCCCCATTTATTAGTCACTTTTAACCAATTGTTTAAAAGTGTTTTTGCAGGTTTAGGGGAAAATGAAGTCAGTTCTCCTCAGGTTCACACAGGCGATAACAGGTGTAGTTCACATATTAACTTTTATCAAAAAACTTTGCAAACCAGGATTAATTAAATTAATTTATTTAATTAAGATAAATTTAACCATTTTATTAATTTGTGTATATTGTGTTTTATGCCTTGCACACTACATAATTTGATTTTAAATCTCAAAAGCGGCTTACCAACAATGGGTCCAGCATTCAGGCCATACTTCAGCAACAGGTCTTTCAAACTCTCATTGCTCAATTCAGTGACATCAACATCCTCTGGACGAACTTTGTCAGTTTTTCTAGTGGCTTTCTGTGAAGAAAAGTCACGTTATACATCATGCGGTTTATCATTTTACATTTAGACGTCACATTTTACAAGAATGCACATTGCAGAGCTGTAATAAAACATGTTAATAGGACATCGTACTGTAAAGTATTTGAACTTGAAGAACAGGTGTCTAAATACACCTGACAGGCTCTTGATTATACACTGGAGCAAGACGAGAGAGAATATATTTTCCTTCCTGCTCTGTAGGGCTGTACCGGTGAGCCAGACAACAGCGCCAACGCAGTGGCATGCAAAAAATATATAAATAAATAAACTAAAAATATATATATAATATTATGGTTGCAGTTTACGTGGGTGTTGGTTAAGTACAAAGCTTTGTTTGCAAAGGAAATAACAGTTTAGAAACTAAATGTTATTTCTCCAATTAGAAAACAACTGAAATCTTGACGAATGAGGATTAGGCTACATAAGCCCAAAAATTTGGTTTAATGGGATTGTTCACCTAAAAATAAATTGTCATCATTTACTCACCCTCATGCCGTTTCAAACCAAACAAAAAAAAAAACACACTTTTGTTCATCTTTGGAACACAAATGAAGATCTTTTTAATGAAATCCAAGTGATGTCTGTCCCTCCGTTTACAGCTACGCAACTACCACTTTGACACTTCAAAAAGTTCATAAAACTAATTTTACTAAATCACAAATTTTCTGAAAAGACACAATAGCTTCAAATGATGAACAGATTTAAGTTAGGCTTTTATCCACATAAATCAGTGAAACATGAACAGAAGCTGAACCGAACCTGCTTGACACATGAGAACAAACCTCATTGGTTCCTGTGGAAGCTCAAACGTGCTAAATAACACATGAGAATGAACCTTATTGGTTCTCGCACGTCAAGCGAACATGCTTGAGCTTCCGTTTACCATAACTGACGTGCGAGTTGATGAATGTTTAAATTGGCTAAGTTTATTGGCTAATTTTACTGAGCACATCGCGTGTTCGCAGGCCTCAGAAATTTCTTGTCCCTTTTTTTTTCAGTCTTCATCTTTCCTCATATTTCATTTTTAACACAGTTTGTAGTATTCATTATTAGTCAAGGTAAGATACTCAAGTTTATATGCATGCACAGACGTATGTACAGGCGCATTTTACTATGCCAGTAACTCAGTTTCACTTTTACTGGGGCACAGCAACATTAGTTTCTTGGATTAAGATTGCTCTTTCAAACATTTACTATCTTTGTTAGTTGCTTTGGAATATCGGGAGAAATTTGAAAAAATTAAGAGACAGGGCTGCTAATTTTCCCAGAAAAATGATTGCACGATTTGAATGAATGGTGTTGTGGCAAGAAACTACCCGATGAGTTATCTACCACCGTCACAGCCCTACTGCTAGTTTAAAAGAAAATAGAAAATGTGAGGACATTCTTTACATTCCCCACCCCATAACAACACACTATTTACACTATTACTACACCTGAAACAGCTCAGATGCAACTAGGTGAGTTTAAAAACAATGTGCCTGGCATGTGACTGCAGGAGCAAATGTTAATTTGGATAAACCAATAAGGTTAAATTAAGCAATGAAATGAAAAGTGTGGGTGGGTGGGTGGGGGGAATTCAATGTTTATGCAAAATGCCACATTGATAGTGCCATTAGTCTGAGGGCATAAACGCAAACTTTCAGACTGCGTGGGACAAAGCACGAACAATGCAAATCCAGCCACATTCCCTGGAGTCAAGCCCTGCTCCACAAATGCAACCATGTGACCAAGGAGAAATGGCAAAAACAGTGAAGTGGAGAATGAGAGAATGTATGACGAGGGGCAGGAGGAGATCATGAAGGCGTATGAGCTTCAGTGAGGGGCCTTCACCAGGTCTGATCTGGAACGCTGCCGACTCAAACTTTCAGAAATCACAACATTCCAGCAGGATGGAGGAGAAAAAAAAAACCTTTCCTCAATCCACAGACAACACCCTCAAAACTTATACAGTTTTTGAGAACGTCAGACTCAGTATGTGCCTGTGAACCACATGGGTTTGATACAGATTGGATTTCAATTAATATTGTGTAACAAACTTTTAATTTAATTTTTAATTCTAAAGCTTTTTCTTTACTGAAATTTTATGGTTCGAGAAGTTTTATGGGCCGTTGCGAAGCTGGTTATTCAATCTGGGGAGTGTTTTTCTACAGAAGCGATTCCAGATTGGGCAGTTCTCCAAACGTTTCAACTGCAGAAAAGGTGTTTCCGGGCAGAAAAGATTGCTTCAACTAAAAACTTGCTCAAACAGAGCTGGGGAGCGAAGAAATGTCTCGTTGAGCAATCTAATATCATTGCACTATAGTACTCTTTATTAGGTCTGGGAACTCACAATTGGCATGCCTCAATCCGAGAGGTTGGATAAACGGTTGTCTTTCAAATTCCCTCTGCATGCAATAGGATAGCGCTACAACCAAACAGAGCAACGAACGTTTGTGGACGAGTGAGTCCATGCGTTTTCCCACCAGCAGAGCTAGTTGATATTTTAAACTTTTGCCGTATCCGGTAGTCGAACACATCTTCCTTTTTTAAGAATGACTTAAGTGACGTTCTCTTAACTCCAAGTCCTCCAGAGTCGCGGCCAAAGCCGATTCGAAAGACCGCTGTTCGCCAGCAGCATCTTTGTTTTCAAGAAGCAGGGAAATCACCTATAGAAATAAATCACGCGGAACCGTCACAACTCTGCCGTCATTATGTTAAGCCTATCCACCAACTCTATACACGATGTGATTGGCCTGACTAGAGTTTGGTTTTTCCAGCTCGAAAGCCAACGGAGCCACACTGGCTGCAAAATAATTTTTGCTGCCGCTAGGGTGCGTCTAGATTTCTAGGCTAGCTCTTTATATCTAAATATAAAACTATGTGCGAGAGAGGGACCAAGCAAGTGGGAGAGAGAGTAAATCAACAGTTTCGGTTTCAATTTTCAAAAAGGCAATTAATGTAAGCTGCCGGCTTACTAGAATCACTCCCGGTAAAACAGAAGTGCCGCACTGCCTGCACTTGATGTGCAATGTATGTTAGGTTTTTTTTTTAGACTGGTTATAGTCAGGTAAAAAACAACAACAACATAGTAGAGTTATGCCACCGGCCACCGCTCGCTCCTCAAGCCTGTGGAAACATGCGGCCGGTTCGCAACAGACTGGCCGAGAACAGGCTCCAGAGCACAAACCATTCTGGTGGAAAAGGGGTATGAGTGAGACCTATAAATGTTAAATGTCATCTCTCTGGAAATTTGTAATAATGAGGCATGAAGTTGCTGGTTACCCACAATTTGCCCAATTGTGACTTTCACAGCACAGCTTGTAAACCATTATTTGAACACAAAAAAAACACGACCAACTCTGGTAAAAAAAAAACTCGCAATTCATTGAAGAGATCAAACATAAAATCAAACATCTATGGTCCAAAATTTGTGTGTGTCATGCGTTTCTGAAAATTACTATCTGAAAGACAGCAACTTCAAAGAAGAATGCAAAGCACGCACACATCTGGCAGCCGAAGCAAAAAATTCCACTTCACAAGAAAGTATTTCCTCAATAAAGAGACCAAACCCACTATGAAAACAGCCTTGTGCTGCTCAATACTTCTAAAAAGTACAGTACTTTGGTGAGTATGAAATATATATATATAATTTTACAGTATAAATGAGCCATACATGAAAATATTCACAGCTGCCATTTAATTTAAGTTGTGGGTCCCTTGCACAAAGTTTGGGAGTCTGCAGTATCTCAAATACTGAAAACAACTGATTTAAGCAATTTGTTTACCAACTTACAACAGCATTTCATACCTGATAAATATGGACAAATATGGAAAATTTTACTTTTTTATTGCTTTAGAAAACCACCTCGGCAGACTGTGCCGTGGAGATAGATGAAGAGGTTAATGACAGGGAAGCACATGTAGGCTACAGTAAGATTTCACAATGATAGGACGCACTACCTCATTCACTGGCACTTGAATACAGAGAGGTGCCTTTAATCTCTGTAATAACATAAAAAGTTGTCGGGGAGCGGGAGGAGGGTTGATCTAATCAAGTTGGCTGAATAACCAGAACTAACTTGAAACTTATAGTATTCACTTTGGAAAGTGTCTTAATAATGGCAACAATAGACCCATACCTGATATAACTGGCAAGCATTCAAAAAGTGATGGTGCACACGGTTCAAATTATGGGTTTATGAAATAGCTGTGTGGGTAATGGGTATTAAAAATGAGTAAGTAACACATATAGAGAAGTGGGGGAAGAAACACTCCCACTTCTCCATGAAACACCAGATGTTTACTCACACAGTATCATTTTTCAAGAATGCCAATAACCAGAAACAGTATCAGGTTTAGTGACACAGATAAAAAGAAGTCCAATATCCGTGTCCATTTTCTATTACAATTACATTGGGGTGCTATTTTCAACATTACGAATCTTTACTGAAGTGTTCATTCATTCAAGCTGGGATCTTTACTTTTCTGATGGACACGCCTAAAACAGATGTGTAACTTGAGATATAAAATACAGCAGTGCAAGATTTCCAGGACGTTATATTTTCTGTAATTCATGTTTTTATTTTACGGATAGCGGCATGGATTTTAAACACGTGAAACTAATCTATTGAATCCTGAATCTGACTGATACATTTAAGCGGGAAACTGTCGCCCGGTAGTGATAGGAAGTCGGAATCGGTTCTTTCGAACAAATCCGGTTTTAAAAATGCTTCGTTTAATAGCACTACGTAATTCACGTGCCACGTTCAATTACACGTTCTATTCTTTCAAATAAAGTGATAAACACATCTTGCTAACGTTACGTGTTTTTTATTTATTTATTTATTTATTTATGTATGATATTTTAAGGGTGTTTATTGTCATTCCATGACCACCAGTAGGTTTCTCACAGCTATAACGTTACAGATAATTTGGATTTTAAAACACCCTCGGCTGAAAGTTTTGCATGTTTTAATAAAATGCTATTCATTTAAACCAACTATATTTAGTGAGTATGATAAAACTGATACAGTCCTTTCGTAACCACATCGCTCAGATCGGTTTTGTGATCTAACGTAGCTCACTGATTCACAGAAATGATCAAACTCAAAATAACGATTCGCTCACGAACCGGACACCATTAGTAAAAGTTCGCCATGCCGGTTTGTTTTCATTTGCAATGTGCACACATCACAGGTATGAAATGTATTTAACTTACTCTGATAATTCTAACCTCCGAACTTTACTCCAACAGACACAATTTTAGAAAATGCACGACTTGACGGCATTCATAAAAATCAATAACGCGAACTGCATCGGCTACATTTGATGCATTTTACATGCAAAGCAAGTCACCAGCCAAAACAAAGCAAGCTTCTCCAAACCCACCCTGCCAGAGCGGCTCCTATTGGAGATCACGGGGGCTGGAGGCAGATCCTCGTCGCTGGAGAAGACATCTGGAGAGCCGCTGCTCTTTTTGTTTTGCGCGGTCAGATTCTTCAAGTACAGCTGCACATACACATCCTTCCTCTGGTCGCCATTCGGCAAAGCCACATTATGGGCCAACAGCGCACTTTTAAGCTTATCTTTAGTGAGCACAGACGGGTCTTCCAGAAATTCCGACATGTCTGTGTTGGCTTGAGCAGACACTATCGCAGGCTGAGACTGATTTCTTTTATGGGATCAGTGACCATCTTAGGAGAGAAACCCCTATTGGATGCGTTCCGCAGAAAGAAGCGCTCTGATTGGTTGATATACCATTTAAAATCACTGGCGATAAATAGACGAGTCGAACCAACCACTCGTTTATAAGAGATTCACCTACTAACTTACTGAACATTTAATTCACATGTCAAATATATTGCACACAAAGAAAAAGATTGAGCTAGAAATTAAACTAGAAGTTTATGGGCAACAGAAGCACAGCCAAGTTAAATGTAATGCTTTGAAATTAAGACTGCTATATGATCTGATTTAAACACACACACACACAAGATGATATAAGGTATGTCAACATTTTATTGGCCAAATGATGCAACGTATGTTGCAACCAAAGACAAATTTATTAAACAACTTAAGTCACTTTTAAGCTTTTCATGTTTACATATTTTCCAGGCTCTTATGGAAAACATTTACAAGTTCACACTACTATTGATAAACATTTGAATAACGTTCCACAGGAGCACTTACGCTGAGAGATGTCATCAAACTGAACATTGAGCTCTTGCAATAACAAACAAAATGTATTGAAAGCACACCGTTGTAACACCAAAACGAAAAAAAAAAAAAAATCTTAACCAAAGTGATCACAGTGCTGCAGAAACCGACCACTTATGAAGGAGCTGACTGGGTGTATCATGGGTATCAAAGAAAGAGCAGGCAGCTGGAGGGTTAGCATTTGCACTAGCACGCTCAGCTCTACCGCCGTCTCCTGATGCTCATTTCCACAATGTGAATGTGCGAGTTGTTTCATCTCCACGCTCAAGTCATGCTCGGCAGTGCGGTCCGTCTCAAGTGAAGAAGGGTGGTGGCACAGCACTCTGCTGGGGTGTGGTTTCCTTGACCCTTCCCATCCCCTGACCTCTCCCGTGACCTCCTCCTTTGCCTTGTTGTCTCCCTCTCTTTCCCAACTCAGGCCTTGATCTCAGCAGGAGGGCAGTAGAGCACTTCAGAGTTCTCTGACGACAGCTCCTCTGAAAGGGACAGACAGGTTTTAGTGTAGGATAACGAATCTAACACAAGGCCACAAATGAAGCCTACTCCTATGAGAGCTTGTTTTCGCCAGGGAATAAAAATAAGGTAACACTTTAGATTAGGGTCCAATTGTCACTATTAATAAACTATTAACTGTGACTTGCCTAAATCTTCTAATTACTGTTTATAAACAGTAAGGTAGTTGTTAAGTTCAGGTATTGGGTAGGATAAGGGATGTAGAATATGGTCTTTATAAGTACTAATAAACAGTCAATATCCTAGTAATATGCATGCTAATAAGCAACTAATTAATAGTGAGAATTGGACACTAAACTGTGTTACCAAAGTGCAATTGTGAGTGTATAGAAAATAATGTGCAATTCTGACTTAAGATAAGTTGCAATGACCATTTTTATTTCCATGCCGGAAACAAACTCCCATATATTCCTGACCTTCAAATAGAAAAATCACTGACAACCAAATAATTTGATATGGAGTTATTTTTCAATGACACTTGAACCACAATGAGCACGAGGCATTTTTCAATTCATTCACATTAAGGTAGGATCATGCCAGGTATTGTAGGAATGACTTGAGCATTTCTCTTTGCAAATGATTAATAGGAGTGTATTAAGACAATATGAATACTTTAAGATTTTAGAAATAAGGTGCATCTTCTTGAATCATGCATAACTACATGCTAATAGGGCAGCACATTTTGGTTGAAATGTAATTACGATAAATAAAAATTCTATTAAAAAGCTACAAGTTTGCTCTGCTTGTTAGTTGGGCAAATACTAACATTGCAATACGTTCCAATTCAATGTTAAAGCATCACGATTTTTAATTGGGCAGAAAACCACAGAGAGCACTTAAAATAAGGGTATAAAAAACCCTGCAGCCCTGCAGAGCTTATGCCGCGTTCCAGGCAACCTGTAACTCGTGTTTTTCCAACCTTATACCCGTGAAAGTGCACTGGAACGGCAGTCAAACCCATGACTTCCCACCCGTGAACTCGTACTAGATCCATGTACTCCCAGTTACGAGTTCTGACGTCACATAGCCCGCAAAACCATACAAAACAACAATGGCAGCCCCTACGGGTGCAGTGTTTCTGCCGGCGGTACACGGTGAAATACACTTTAGGACAATATAACGTTGCAGTCAAATTAATAATAATATAATAATAATGATAATAATACACACACGATTATGTATTTCAATGTTATGTAAATGGTAAATGGTAAATGGACTGCATTTATATAGCGCTTTCACAGACCCAATGGGCCCCAAAGCGCTTACATTTGCCTCACATTCACCCATTCACACACTCATTCATACACCGACGGCGTGTCTGCCATACAGGGCGCCATCCAGCTCGTCGGGAGCAGTTGGGGTTAGGTGCTTGCTCATGGACACCTCGACACTTGGTCAGTGGAACCGGGGATTGAACCCAACCTTTCGGTTTGCAGACAATCTGCATGAACCACTGAGCCACTGCCGCCCAGTATTATGTGTCTGAAACAATACGTATGTATATACACACGATTATGTATTACAATGTTATGTGTCTGAAACAATAAGTATGTATATTGCGCTCAGTATTTTTGCGTGACTGCCTGGAACGCTACAAAGTCTTGAGTCGTGGTTTGAAGTCGTAATTTACGAGCTCAAAAAACTGCCTGAACGCAGCATTAGTTCCAACCCTGCTTCAACACACATACCTGTATTTTTCAAACAAGCCTTAAGGACTTGATTAGCTTGATCAGGTGTGTTTAATTAGGGTTGAAACTAAACTCTGCAGGGCTGTGGCCCTCCAGGAACTGAGTTTTGAATCCATTGCGGCGTCCCAATTCGCTTACTTATACTACGCTCTAAAAAGTATGTACTCTTTTTGTGATGAAAAAGTACATACTGTTCTGTCGCGTGCATCCTGTCACCGTAAACTGCCCTGTCAATCATCACGTCACAGTTAAAATCCTCAATTCAATCTAATTTGATTTCCTACCGTTTTTGGGCGCACGTTCATCTGCCAGTCGTGGGTCTTTCATGCGAATACTCTCCTCGTGTTTGTAATTTGTATATAATGATGCATTTACATTTTAAAAGGTAATGGCTAAACGTATCTTTACAAAAGTTCACAATGCTGCTGCAGATGCAATATAATGTGGACAACATTGAATAAATTCATTTTCATCAGGTCAGATACTGATAATTAATCACTCAAACCTCTTTATCTAAACCTCTCTACATAACCGCGGGACTCACACGTCCTCCATGTCTGTAGTTTTTTAACACTTTTCACTCGTGTTTGTAGTTCTAACCAAATCTTCGTCCAGCGCACGATGGGTTGTGGGCAATATCAGCCGTTAGAGTGTGCATCGATCTACACTTCGGATTCTGACCGGAAATAGTAGACCTCCCGGTTACTTTGAAACACTCATTTCAACATACTACGATTTGGGACGTACTTATTCTATTTTCGAATACTATTTAGGACGGATAGTATGTGAATTGGGATGCAGCACTTTGTCTAAAAATGTCTATTTTGCTGACAACAGCCGGTTTGTAAGAGAATCTCAAGTTCTCAACCGAGCTGCTCGTATGTAAAACAACACAGTGCTGTGCTTCACTCTGAAACATGCAGTACGTATTTAATTAAAATCACAGCCTTTGCAATTTCATAGTTGTATTTTCGGTTTTATTTCGATAGATAGTGCAGCCTTCCATGCTATCTTTCTTGACTGTCAATTGAAACATTTAGGTGAATCTAGTCAATATCTATGTGAACTCACCAGGCAGGACACATTTCCACAGGCCGTATGTTTTCCCTACAGCCGTCTGCCACAGACGCAGAGTGCCGTCCTCTGAGCCACTGGCATACAGCTCTCCATCAGGGCTAAACCGCACGCAGTGTATGGGCCCGAAGTGACCCTTATATGACTCTGAAAAAGAGACAAATACATTTTATTGTCAAGCAAGAACAAATACATTCATGAGCCAATCTATACTAAGCTTTATGTTTTTTCATACTGCAGTTTATTACATTCATTTAAACTTAATTAGCGCCTGCGTTCCTACCCATTTCCTCTTTGGTGGCGTAGTCATATTTATAAAGCTTGAAGTCATCTCCTCCAGCCACAAAGAAGTCTTTATCAGGATGCAGTGAGGCAGAGTGAATAGAAGCAGGGGCGTCCACAGTCTTAATCAGATCCAAACTGAAAGTAAAAGACAACAACAGACTGACATTATCAGTTCTCCATACATTTTAAGGACATGTTTTTTGTCCAACTCAGACCTCAAGGTAATATTTGCATAATAGGACAGCTTGTAGCCATCTACCTGTGGGCGTTGTAGAAGGCGATGGTTCTCCCATACGTGATGACGATAATCTCCCCATCAGGAATGTACTCCATGCTGGTGACAGAGGCATCAAACGATAGAGTATGCACTGCCTCCTGTGTGTTCTTGTCCCAAAGTCTACATATGAAAGACAACACAAACTCAGAATTAGACATACATAACATTTGTATGTATATATGTATATATGTATGTATGTATGTATTATATATATACATACATATATATATAAAAATGAGAGAGAGAGAGAGAGAGAGAAGAGAGAGAGAGAGAGAGAGAGAGAGAGAGAGAGAGAGAAGAGAGAGAGAGAGAGAGAGAGAGAGAGAGAGAGAAGAGAAAGAGAAAGAGAAGAGAAAGAGATTTCCCCCTAAGAAAGTTTGTTTACTCGCAAAATGTTTGGGTTCTATATATGCAATGTACGCACTGTACAGTTCAAATACTTTGTCCATTACCATTATGGACACTCACCTGATTGTTTTGTCATCAGCAGCGGAGAGAATCTGTTGGTCATTGTTACACCACAGAGCTTTCTTTATGGCAGAGGTGTGGCCTGCAATCTCCTGGGGATCTGCATTACAAATGCCATATAGCCTTATGCGCTATTTCATCTAGTAGAATTTATGACAGGAATTGAATTTTGGAAATTGATTTGATATCAAAACAAATAGTTACAAAAAGTCACTCTACATACCTGCTTCAGGTTTGCTGAGGTCATAGATGCGCAGTACTTTATCATTCCCTCCAGTCAGGAGAAAGTTACTGTCCTGTTGATTCAACATAAGCTGGTAAAAACTCTTCATTTAGCAAAACCGCTCAGCACAAGTAAAACAGAGGGTTTGAGGTGACATCACTGAGACATAATCAATGTTGTGAACATCTTGTAGTTGCGTGCATAGTCTGGGTTATGGAGCTCAGAAAACATCTCAATGTTGTTCAGCTTTATATTTCAGAATTTTTGTATTTGAAATGGCTCAAAAGAGTACATTTTCAGAGGGACCACTATTTTATTCTAGTAGATTTAAAACATTGAATGCAAGAAGTAAAATATAGTTAAATAATGTATTTCACTTAATATTTTTTTATTTAGAAATTTGCATACAAAACTGTTCAAAAGTTTGGGGTAAGTAGTTTAAAAAAATGTTTTTAAGTCTCTTATGCTGCATTTATTTTATAAAAAAATACATTAAACTGTAATATTGTGAAATAATGACAATTTAAAATAATGGGTTTCTATAGTAAATATATTATTACAATTTAAAATAACTTTGCTATTTGAATATGCTTTAAAATGTAATTTATTCCAGTGATGGTAAAGCAGAATTATCAGCAATCATTACTCCAGTCTTCAGTGTCACATGATCCTTCAGAAATCCTTCTAATATGCTGATTTGGAGCTGTTGTGAACATCTGGCTTTGTCCATCATAAGTCTTACCTGTGTAAAGTTCACAGATTTCACAATGTGCTTGTGCGCCAGGGTGAGGACATCATCTCCAGTGACAGCATCCCATACCTTTCTGTCAGATTCAAATAAATAAATACAAAATGTAAAATAATATTCAACCAATATCATTTCACCCATATCACATTGTGTTACTGTCTGTACTTACGCTGTAAAATCTGCAGCGGCCGTAGCTGCTTTTGTAGCATCTTTATTTAAGGTGGCACCCCAGACAGCACCTTTGTGACCCAAGAACGTCCCAATCCAGTCCCCTGTGTCTCCCTGGCGCAACATAGGTTTGCCATCTGCAAAAAAAATGTTTTGCCAAAACAAACTTTCAGACCTATCTGACAGACATTTCACCTAAATGGTGACTCTTTATGATCACTGCCCAGGAGAGATCCGGATTACTGTCAAGGGTTGATTTTAAGATTCAATAATATACATACCTTTACAAGCACTAATAAGGAAATATCCATAAGGAGTTATTCCACTGAACGCCAGATCCACAACAGGTCTGGTATGGCCAGAACAGGTGAGAGGAGTCTGTCTCATAGCCATACTTACAGAATACCTAAAAGGATGACAAAATACATATGCAGTTTTACTCAAACACAGCCACACATTTATCAAAAATCAAGAAAATACCTAAAAAAAAACGTAGTGAATAGAACAGATGTGCTGGCTAACTCAAGCATGGCTAGCCATGAATTCAATCATTACCTTGCAAAGACAACAAAACAACGACACACTCCAGTACTTTGTGGCCAGATTCCGTGTCGGGGAGGATTGTGGAGCTCACAGCTGCACTCCCAGCTACAGTGCTGTGCCACCAGCTACACGAGGTGTGTGTGAGTGTATGTGTGTAAGCTAAACTAGAGCCCTCGCTAACGCTACAGGAACATAATGGAAGTGTGGAAACCGGACATCATTTCCGGCCCGCGACGCCACAGTATTGGTCAGAATCGTGTCACGTGACGGACTAATAGCGTCTTCGAGAAGCTATTGTACACTGGAGCTTATTATTATTACATGTAAAGTGTGTGCTAATTGCCAACACGTAATGTAATATGTTGTAATATAAAATATTTTAGGTTAGGTCTTTAACATGAGAATATTTTCCAGTATTATGAGATACGAGCTCCAAATTACGAGTATCAATATTAAGTTTATCAGTATTTTGAATTATGATATAATTTATGACTATTATCACATTTTAACCAGATGTGGCTGAAAATCAATCCACCAAGTAACTGTTTGAGCCACGGAGCGCCTCCTGTAAGATTCATTCAGGATAAAATTAGAACTGCGCTACTGTTTTTGTTTAGTTTTTTTAAATACAGTGGTCACGACATCTACACCTGGACAGGTTGCGGAGAGAAATGCTTTACATACAGACATCCAGATGGAAAAAAATGCGTCCTCACTGTTTTAAATGTCTGATGTTACCTCCAATGATAACAAATTTACATGATGTGATGTCACGATGATCTCAGTGTCATGGGACCGACTGTAAAAAAATGACACATACCTGTTTTAAAGGGATAACGTTAGTTCACCCAAAAATGAAAATTCTTTCCTCATTCTTTACACACCCTCAAGTTGTTCCAAACCCGTAGGAGTGAATTACTGCATTCTGCTGAATATATTTCGAGTAGTATATCATTTGGGGGTAAACTATCCCTTTAAAGTCAGGGGAGAAATTTCTGGAAGGATATGCTATATGGATGGATGGATAGATTTAGTTGTTGTTTGTTATTTATTAAATTTACTTAAAAGTTACATCAATCTGAAATATTCAAAATCAATGTAATGCTTGTGATTGCCATCAATCAAAGGTTGCTACAGATCTTACACAATTTTATGACTGTAAAAATCTTGCTAAAAGCCATTTAGGATGAACATGTACAGTAAGCACACATTTTCATGACTGGAAAACAGAAAAGCAAACACGGACGCCTCTCTACCTGCGCATTATCTTAGTGACACAGTAATGCTGAAAGCTACAGATGCAAAGCAGTGTGAGTCATATAGTACCAGCATGCACCGCGACAGTCTCCAACACACAGGGGTGGGAGATCATCTGATCTCTGAGAAGTCCGAATCATTCTAACGAAACTGTTCGTTCGCATAGTTCACTTTGGTAAACCGGTTCAAAAGCTGATTCACTGAGTTTTTTCAGTCATCGCTCAAGTAAAATATTTCGTGTTTATATTTCCGGTGTGAAGTTGTGTGTTGTTTATGATTAGTGATCGAAAGGATGTAAATTCAGCAATGAAAATTCTGTCATTTACTCACGCAATGTTGTTTCAAACCTGCATACTTGTTTCTTCACACACGTTGGCCCAGTCCCAAATGGCGGCACTTCATGCGGACTTTCGGTCTCGTGGACTTAAATTGCGCGTGCTCGCCGAGTCTACGAGTCCGTAGGCCGTCCCAATAGCATTTTAAACGCTCTGAAGTGTGCTCAGCAGCGCCCCCTTTGTACCCTTGAAGCGGTCTTCCGCGAAGCCCGCATAGAAGCAGGCTCCACGCACTTTAACTACCCAGGAATCCTTGCGAAAGGCCAATCAGACAACAGATGGGAGGATATTTCACTCACGGACAATTGTTAACATGGCTCTGAGAAGAAAATATTTAAGTGTAATTATCATTACGGTTTTTATGACAAGACACAAGTTTATACAAACATTATGATCATCAACCAGTGGTTGATGTCTATAACATAGGCTAATAATAGCGAGCTGAATAATATAATAATATAATATTATGATTCATAAAATAAATAGAACAGAATGTCAGGGCTTTACTGAGTCATAAACACAACAACAATAGTCAGCATATTTCCCCGAACCTGCAGCTCCTGTCCATAACAACAACCAGACTGTCTTCCGATTTTTTAAAAAAACTTTACAGACTCAAAATACATGTTAAAGGCTGCTTTGAAATGAGCAAAGTTGGGTTTTGAGTTACTCCACTTAGTTTGATGAATATGAAATTTTCCTAATAATAGAAACAAATCAATAACATACATTTTTTTTATACAAAAGTCAAATTCATTTGTATTAAGTAAGACAGATGACAAATTTAAGACAAGGGATCTGTATCTCTGCTAAAGGAATTTAATATATGTCCGTGATGCCCTTTATCCTTTTTTTCACCTTTTTTTTCTGTTCTGTTTGTTCTTTTTTTTTTTTTTTTTTTTTCTTCAAATTATTGTTGTCTCATGTTTTACTTGTCAAAGGTGATACTTATCAGAAAATATGTAAAAGAAATGTCAACTTGATATCAAACTCTGTGATTTTGAAAATTCAATAAAAAAAAAAAAAAAAAAAAAAAAAAAAAACAGACTGTCTTCCTGTTTCCGGCGTGATGATCGAGTCTGTCCCAAAAATACCTCTCAATGCGCCCTCGCGGACTCGCGCTAAGGGCCCTATAGGTCTGCACTCATGACGTCACTGAAGTGTGGACTCTGAGGAAGTCCACAAGTCCGGAGTGTGCCATTTGGGACAGGGCCAATATAACATAACAAAAAAATTTTTTTCAGCTACACAGTATACAAAAATTTAATTCAAAAACACTATATACATCACGGCTCATTTTAAAATATATAGAATATTTTATGTGTGCAGAAATACAGAGATAAGAAAATCCCCATTCATTTAGGATATTCATTGAATCTTTTTTTTGAGAACAATTCCTTCTGTGTTAAAAAACAAAAAAGGTTTAGGCCTACATGTTTTGAACAGTATGACACATCAAGTAAATGACCGAATTTTCACATTTAGAGAATCGGTTCAGTTGAATCGTAATACAGAACCGACTGTAAAAAACGATTGACTCGCGAATCGAACAGCACAACTGGAGGCGTAACCGAGCAGAACCTGAGCTTAAATCCGCACCCTGCTTTACATTATCGCATTCATTGAATCTCCCCGTCTCAGAGCAGCAACAACGAGCATTTACAGCAATGGCAAAGTACATCCATGTCCCAGAAGGCGCACCGGCGGTTCCTAAATTAGACGTGACGGTAGATGAGCACGATTTCAGAGCCGGAGCGCTGAAACTCATCAAGACGCTCAGACCCCACTGGAAACCTTCTGAGGTCAAATTGAAGGTAATTCTCATGTCTTATCTCGTCGCTTACAATTCGGGTGGTCGCACGCCGACCCTAACTGGACCAGGGAGTCGGCATGTGCTCACTGCAACTCGTTTACCGTCTTATATAATGCAAAAAGCGAAGTTTAGCGTGCTGCGCCTTGAAATCGTGAGCTGCGTCACCAGATACTAGACCCCGTCGCACCATGGCGCTAGCCAGAGACACAGCAGCCAATGCGAGCTGTCAAAGCGCTTATGTTGGAACACTCATTCATTAAAATATATTGCTCTTGCATGCTACAAAGTATTTATTGCACCATTACAATTATTACAGCAACAGTAATAAATATAAAGCAAAATGCAAAGGGAGAAGGTGGGTGGTGGATCCTTGGAATTTGTGCATTGTATTTTTTGTTATTACTTCTTCCTCCAAACTACTTAGTATCTATTTTAGGTTATTACTTATTAAAAATGTAGAAAAAGTATTTCAATAGCGGTTAGTATATTTTTCATTTAGGTACTCTTAGCTACTTGTTCATTACTAGTAGCCTATACTTATTCCTATGCAAGCTTTGTTTCCCAAATTATTTGTTTCCCAAAATATAAAAAATTACGACTTTTTATCGTACAAAATTTTTTTTTTTTTTGCAATTGCGAGTTTAAATCTCACAATTCAGATTTTTTTTCTCAGAATTGCGAAAAATAAAAACCTAATTGCAAGTTATAAAGTCAGATTTGCAAATAAAATCAGAATATAAACTTGCAATTCTGACTTTTTCTCATAATTTCTCAATTCTGATAAGTAGTTGACTTATTTTCTCAGAATTGTGAGATATGAACTCGCGATTGTGAGAAAAAAGTTGGAATTGCTGGATATGACCTTGCAATTGCGAGAAATAAAGTCAGAATTGCGAGATATAGCCTAAACTCGCAATTGCGAAGAAAAAAGTAAAAATTGCAAATTTATTTATATTATTTCTTTATATCTCGCATAATATAATAATTGAATTGAATTCTGAGATTTCTCAGAACTGCGAGTCTATATTTCACAATTCAGACTTTATAACTTGCAATTGCGGGTTTGTCTCACAATTGTGAGAAAAAAAAGTCAGAATTGTGAGATGAAAAGTTTTTTAGTGATGGAAACAAGCTTCCATATATTCCATACATCCTAATAGTGACAAGTACTTGTTTAATTGCGACGGGTAGCAAATTGCTAATTTAAATCACCATTAAATTCTACACTGTAAAAACTGGTAACCTGAAATTGTTTCCTTAAAGAGGTATTTATACCTGATCTTATTCATAAAAAAATGTTTTTAGGTTGATTCCAAGGTATTAAACAATATTTTTTTATAAAATAATATTTTTTTGTTTTTAGTGTATTACAATAGTTGCTGGTATACCTATTCTAGATTTACTAACTATTAAAATATACACAAGACATTTTGGTTACACTTTATGTTAAGGTGTCCATTTTACAGTGTAATTAAACATTTAAGTACTGAGTAATAATAATATTTACAACATATCAGGTTAGGATTAGGGTTAGTTGCATGTAATTATGCACAATTTAGTAACTACATGTAACAAGGGCACTGTAAAATATAGTGTTACCGACATTTAAAAAAAAAAAACTTTGGAATGTCCATTCGTTAATGATTTGTTAAAAACGATATAACGTAGTAATGCTAGGTAATGTTCTTAATGAAAGTTATTATGAAGTGATTGTTTAACTTCGACGTTCGATGAGAATCTGGGTGGGGTTTATATGACATATGTATGAAGTATGAGGAAGATATTTAAAAAAATGTTTTCCTGCAGCCAGAGATGGGCAGTATTTCAGATACATGTATTTAAAATACGTATTTGAAATACAAAATACTATTTTGTATTTTGTATTTTGAAGCCTTTGGGAAAATCAAATGTAATTTGTATTTAAATACATTTAAGATGAGTATTTTTGTATTTTCAAAATACATAAAATACTTTTTGCCAGTCAACCTCTTTATCAGGGTAATGGTTTAATGCATCAACTAGTTCAGACACGCCTGAGGAGTAAGCAAATTTATCCATTTTAGTGGGAAATTTAGGAATTATTGGAACGCTGTAAAAGAAGCACTGATGCATGATACACCACAAAAATCTTCAGCTTTTAGTTGTATTGTTCATTGGGGGAAAAAAAAACTTTGGGTAAATAGTGTCAAATGAATTCTAATTTAATATTTTAGATACAATGTATAACTTTAATGAACTTAGAAACAAATAAACTTTATATAAAATAAATATAAAATTACTATACTTAAAAATAGGGGTGTAACAGTATCGTGTCACAACATATCGCAAAAAAAAAAAATCCAACAATATCGTGGATAATTCACCCAAAGTAAAAACTAGGCGCCATACATGTGACGCTTTTGACATTTCGTCGAAATCTTACGTATATGGCATCCTTTAGCGTCAATATGAGACGCAGAACCCAAGGCGTCATACAGGTGACGCGCGTCTAAGTCCGACGCACATGGCATCTTTTAGCGTCAATATGAGACGCAGATCCCAAGGCGTCATAACCGTAACGCTACCCCAGACCTAAACCTACCCATAACAGTGCGTGTTATATTGACGCTAAAGGGTGCCATGTGCGTAAGATTTCGACGAAATGTCATATGGCGTCACCTAGGCTATATGACGCAAAAGGATGAGAATGCGTTGAAACTACTGTGTGAGAAAAAATTCACGTTTTCAGAGTTTTAGTGTCAGTACTATATTAAACTACTATATAATGTTGAATATAATAATAATGCAATGGGGAAATATTTGTGGGTCCTGATAATGCCAAATGTCTGATGTGAACAGTAAAGTAAAGTATGTGGCCTACATTATTTTAAATAGGCTAAATATAGTCAGTGAAAGAGTGCAATCATATTCATCTAAAATAATTCTGTATTTTCAGATTCAGAATCATGAATATAGTTATTCTGGTGTCACTATTGTCCTGTGCATTGGGTTTCCAGCACCAAGTACAAGCCTATTCATTTACACACACAATGTAATATCAAATTTAGCATTTTAATCAACAGTACATTTTTTGTTAACCTTTTACCATGTGTCTTGGAGTGTCTCAATAATATCGTATCAGTATCGTGAAATGTATCGAATCGTGACATGAGGGTATCGTTACACTCCTACTTAAAAAGCATTGAAAAAAAAAGCCTCAACAGAGTTTGAAATTCAGTTTTTGCTGTTGTATCAATATTAATAGTAACTGATATTGAGAATTGTGATACCATGATATGTATTGTTACTGTGAAGTCAAATTAAGATTTTGGGTCATATGTTTTGCTAGATAGCAAAAAAGGTTCCGACAGTTTTACATACAGAATGAATTTTTTAATAGTGTTCACCACAAGTAATCGACTACATTGTAACCTAATCAGAAATAAGTATTTAAATGGCCAGCAATAGGCCTATGTAGTTTCTTCATTCACTGTGACCTATACATGCACAGGATGGCCAATTTCTCATGTATTTTGTGTATTTTCAAAATACAAAATACTGTATTTGTATTTAAATACATTTTTCCACACAGTATTTTGTATTTGTATTTAAATACATTTTTCCACACAGTATTTTGTATTTGTATTTAAATACATTTCCATGTATTTGTGCCCATCTCTGCCTGCAGCAGTGGATTATGGTCATACAGCATTCCTCATTTCTAAAATGATTCGAAGTCAATATTTGTGTAGGACAGTCAAAGTAAAGACATTTGTTTGCTATCCCGTGAAGTTACTGTACGACTATTAGATGTATGCTTACAGCTGACACAAAAAGACGGCTGTGACAGGGATATTACACTGCTCTGTACACCCCACTGCATTCATACATGATTGATTAACCTGAGATGGGTGGAATCAAGAGTACAGCGAAGGAGTTTTCCAAGAACAAATCAATTACATGACTTCTCTCATTCTCCTAGAAGTTTTCAGTCTTTCCAGACAAGCAACATTTCCCAGTTTCTTGGAAACTTTAAGTCAGTTCCACTAATTACGGAACCTGTATGTATTGACTGTTGACCACGGCAATAACCATGTTTAATGTGACGGATCAGGTTTCCGTCACCTTGGTGTTGTTGAGTACTGTGAAAGAAATCTTTAGCTGTGCACCAGGGGAGACACCTTGAATCAAGTTTTTCAAGTGCTTAATAATGGCATTGGATCGAACGTCCTCGGCATTTCGGATCGAGATTGAGTCGTGTGGAAATTTCCATCAAATAGGCCTAATTGGTGCTTTAGTGGTCATACAATGATTTTGCCAGAGTAATTCTTTGTTTTTTGAAGAGCATCTAAACAACATTGGACCCCATTGATCTTCATTGTACAAAAAAACACAAAGATATTCGTCAAAATATATTTATTAAATTTTTGAGCAACATCTGTCCCTTTAAGTTACAAATAAACCCCAAATGAACTCACTTCCCCATTATAGTGTAAACCTGCACGTTCGATGGCTCCATACCGATTAAAAAGTCAGCAGTCTGTAATAATATTCTTGTAAACTGAACACTTTTTAGCCTGAGGTACGGAACAGTGTTTCCTTGTATAAACAGAGTTGGTAGGGGTGTGTCACGTCACTCGCATGTGGGAGGGAAACTAGATATGTATTGGGTTGTTTATCAACTTTGAAACAAAATTGAGGGCTCAGCACATGCCAGGCTCTGACCCTGGCAGAAATCAAATTCCTGACGTTCCGCCCACTGCCAGTCAATCCCAGATAGTACAGATGATTGTGGCCTGGAATGCACGATGTCCCAAACATGCACCATTAGTAGACAATGCAAATTTGTTCAGCTCGGTCACACTGAATGCACCACCTTTTGTGCTGGTTTTGATCCTAAATTAATTCGTTGTTTTGGTTACGTTGAGTTTTGATGATTCATCTTTTTTGTATACATTTTGCGTTTAGCTGATCCAGTGGCGAAAAAACCTAAAAGGAACTCGAGGCATGTGATGCTGATGCCAACAAAGAGCCTTTTAATGAACATCATAACGAAAGGAAACCTCAAACCATCTAAGCGAGCTGAAAAAGATGACCTCTTTACTTTTTTTCTTCCTCTTTTTGCAGTTTTTCACCGACGGCATCACAAACAAGCTGATTGGCTGTTACGTCGGCGGGTCCATGCAGGAAGTGGTCCTGGTACGGGTCTACGGGAACAAGACGGAACTGTTTGTGGACCGTGAAAACGAAGTGAAGAGCTTTCGTGTCCTGCAGGCACACCGGTGCGCTCCACGTCTCTACTGCACCTTCAACAATGGCCTTTGCTATGAGTTTCTGGAGGGTGTGGCCCTGGAGCCCGAGCACATCCGCAGCCCCGCTGTCTTCAGGTTAGAAACTGTATGTTCAATTGGGCTGATCAGACCTAATTGATTCAGGACAGCGTGACGGAGATGGAGATACTGGCGTTGACCTCCAACTAGACAGACACTTGTCTCATTACCCCAAACCTTACCCAGTAATCTCTTAGACATGAATGACGCACTGCACTCTCTCTCTCGCACACTGACCCAGGCCTCCTGCCAATACGTGTCGGGTCTCAGACAGCTGTGAGAGAACAAGGCTACTGTGTTAGCAGGGTGATGACGTGATCAAATGTTGGCGGTTAAACTATTTTAAATGCACTGTATACAAAAGTTTGGGGTTAGTAAAAAATGAATACTTTTATTCAGCATTAAATTGATCATAAGAGACATTTATAACATTGCATTTCTATTTTCAAATATCAACATTAATAATAATAAAAAAGGTTTCTTAAGCACCAAATCAGCATATTAGAATGATTTCTGAAGGATCATGTGACACTGAAGACTGGCTACTAAAAATTAGCTTCGCCATCAGAGGAATAAATGTCATTTTAAAAGCTATTAACATAGAAAACTGTTTTTTTTTTTTAAATTGTAATAATATTTTACAATATTACTGTTTTTTTACTGTATTTTTGACCCAATAAATGCAGTCTTGGCGGGTGAGCATAAGAGACAAAATCAAAATCGTACCGACCCCAAACTTTTGAACGGTTTGTAAGTATATTACATACTGTAGGGTTCAAAAATGAACATTGAATCTAAATCTGAAAATAATCTGATTTTATTTGTTTACAGGAGCATTGCAAGACAGCTGGCAAAATATCATGCCATACATGCCCACAACGGCTGGGTGCCCCAGTCAGACCTCTGGCTGAGAATGAGCAAGTACTTTTCTCTCGTTCCTACACACTTTGAGGACCCTGAGATGGACCAGAGGTGAGCTTTAAATTTAAGGATTGCACTGTGTTTTTTTTAAAGCCATATATATGGTCAAATTATGCTTTGACGTATTTTCATGAAAGCAGAACATGTAGAGTAACAGCCTTAGGCTTGTGACACCCAGCAACTGTCAATACAAAGAGGTTGAGATCTCAATTTCACTTGCTATGACGTACAGAAAATACATAAAGAAAACATGCTTTGCTTACACTGTGGTTTGAAAATCCTCCCAATTCTACATGACGTGACTCATTCTGGCACAGATATATGTGTTTGCACAGGAGCAAGTTCAGTAAAACACGCATTAAAAAAAAATCCAAATTCGTTTTGCAGAAATAATAATAATAATAATGTTTAAAAAACAACTCATTTAAAGATGGCTTCTGAATGTGCTTTACATAAGACAACTAAAACACAAGGCAAGATAATAAAGAAAGAAAAAAGAATCAATTATATAAACATGCTTATCAAAAAAGAAATTGAAAAGTCAATAGGCTGTTCTGAAATACTGTTTTACAATTAGATTTAAAGTCACTGGCTCTCTAATGTCAGAGATACCCATTGAACAATTTTTGCAGATGCAACTAAATTTGTACATTGTCTGAAGGAAATATGAGTGGTGCTTGTACGTGCAAAACTGGGACATGGAGTTTGTTTGTTTTTCTTTACCACATTGCTATGCATGTTGCTAGAGTCCAAGTCAAGTTTGAGCAAAAGAAATAGCTCAGGTAGGCTTGAATTTAGTGTAGGATTAAAAATGGATTTTATTCATGCCTTAGAGGCACAATCCGTTATTGTGCAACAACCTGTGAGAGCAGAATACATGTCCATACAGTATCTTACTTTACTATGTATAAACAATCATTTTTTGAAGAGTCTTGCAGAGTAAGGCAGGTATGTACAATGTGTTGAATAAGCTGGAACACAGAAGCGTGTTTGTGTTTTCTGAATGCATGTATCATTTGTCCCAGGCTGAACAGTGAGGTGCCCAGCTCCGCGTGTCTTAGAGACGAGATGATCTGGCTTCAGCAGAACCTTTCTAAACTGGGTTCCCCAGTCGTTCTCTGTCACAACGATCTGCTCTGTAAGAACATCATCTACAACCAAAAGGAAGGTGAGTCCTACAAACCCCAACAGCTTCCTTGAGCCACAGCGTTTGTTTCCCCAACCCCCCTGCCTAAGGTAGGCTTCAATTCAGTGTTTTCACCTCTGAAATATAGCGTGGATGACCTTTCCTAAAGGATGGTCAAATTACATTCTCATCCAATTTCATCAAGGGATCAGGAGAATCCACTGGTTTCCATAAAATGTGTTTTCTGTTCTTGAAAATCAAAAGCAAAAGTGTGTTTTTGTTTGCTTTGGGGAATGTTGCTGTGCTGCTGTTTACTCTCTTCATGATGTAGAGACTGGCGACTGTCTGCGCTACCAAAGCCACAGGATGGAGAATGAGAGAGTGTGACTCGGGTCATTCCTGTTATGCAGAATGTTTTCAGTCCTTTCATTTCTGTGAATGTATTTAAGAAATAAGGAAGTATTTCAATAGAACTCTATGCGTAGGCACTTCAGCTTTATTTATACAATGGAACTAACTAAAAAAAACTAAAGGAAAATAAAAGCTTTATGCTTATTTTAAACATAAGTTAGATATGGAAAATTGGCATTGGTATTATTAACAGTTTTATTCGGTATTTTTTTATATATATATATTTGTGATTTGAGTGGATGTTGACATTTAAAAAAAAAAAAATTAACTTTAAATAATACTGTGTATATATACTATATATGACTATAATTAATACTTATCTGATTGTGATTTCCACCATAAAGTGGGCTTTATATTTTATCCAATTTATTAGGACATATGATTGGGAAAAATAAAATCATCTGCATAACAGGAATGACCCACATGGAAGAATATAAGCATGAGAAAATGGCTGCTCTGCCACAGAAGTAGTGTGAGAACGTGTAGTTCCTGTCTCTCACCTTTTTTTTTTTTTTGAGGCTTTCAAACCGATTATCACCAGCATGTATCAGTTGCCCTAAAGGTATCAGTTGCCCCTAAAAACTGTTCTTGCAGCAGTAAATAATTCACAACACACGATTAGAGATTGGGTCATGGAAATCTGCTTCGAGAACAGGGCTTGGAGGCAGCTACGACCTTGGGCACTTGTTTGTATTTGAATTTTGAGAGAGGAAGGAGGCTCTGTTTTCAGAAAAAAGCCAAGCCACTTCCTCCAACTCGCTTTTAACACAAACTGAGGGGTGGGAGGAAGTTTTCACAGTAAAATGTTTAAGTTTTTGACAACCCTGCACACTCAGCCCCCTCCCCTTCACGCCGAGACCTATAGAAGGCAAGAGCCGGGAGCGTTACGCAACAGTCTGAGAGCATACTTGTATTTGTTTTTCATGTCTTTCGTTGACACTCAGTTTGAGAGTCCCACAGGCTCGACCTGCACAGGAAGCCATCGTGGCATTTGCATAGAGCCAGTAACTTGGGGGGCCTCATTGGATGGCTAATCGACCAATGGGGATGCTGTGTGGTGGGGGTGTGCGTTTATGAGATGAGCCGTGTTTGTTCTTAAAGGGGGAGGCGCCCAATGGCCTCTCTGCAGTGAAGCTGTGTGTGTTCTGTGACAGATGTGAGTTTGCCCAAATCTCTTCATCTGCTGCACAGGGCTATAGCCACTGACTGGAGGTGTTCAGTGTGTCCCGCTAGGACGCCACCGGGTCCGGTAACCACCTCACGTGTCTCTTTCTGTAGACCAACACTTCTGTCCAATGTCAATCAAACTTTTTTTTTTACACACCATAAGCTCTAGAGCACTGGCCATATGCAAGGCCATAAAGCTGAAAACACACATTAGGTGCACTAAATGTTGCATGTAACTTATAAGGCAGTGATTTAACGAATAATACATTACACATATTTAGAGAGGAGTAAGGCTTTGTATTCTGAAGTCAACACTGTTCACATCACCTGACCAATCAAATCATTGCTTGCTAGACCACTGCTATACAGACTATGTGCCACTAGATGGCGACGTTGCCCATTTTCTCTCCTTTACCTCCTCTGTCCTTCCAGCCCTGGGCTTACAGTACAGCCATTTTCTATGCATTTTCTAAAGCTGTAAACCTTTCTTTAACCTGAGTGGTTTATCCATTCTTTGCCTTTCTTCATTTTAATTTCACTCTTTTTCCTTTCACTGTTTTACAGTGTAGAGCAGAAGACTGTTTGCGCAAGGCGCACTTTCTTTTGCCAGCCAAGAGATTTCCTGGAAACGGTCAAAAACTTGCAATGACTTTGCCAACTTTTGAATTGTGTTTGTTTTCATTTGAAAATACCCTAAAATGAGTAATAATAATTCTGATTCTGATCATACATATTTTCCTTAAAAAAATAAAATATTTAAAAAAACTGATTGCAAGTTTTTCACTTTTCCTCTCAGCAGGCTCATGTAAATGAGTGATTCATCAATTAGATACACTTTATTTTAGTTTTAAAAGATGGATTATTATTATTACAATAAAAGCTTTACAAATTGTATTGTCAATTTTGCAATTCCCCCTACACCTAAACTTTTTAATTTCACCCCCATTATAAATTAAGAAAAGTGTTCAAATCAGGGAAATTTTTATTTATGTGGAAATGAGACGTGACAGGGTAGCATGGTTTATACTGGTATAATGAATATTGTTAGAACGTTGCATTGTGATCTGAGAGAGAGTAGCTATTTTTGCCATCATTTCCAAAATTATCAGAATTTTAATTCAGAAACTATATATACAATTTTTTTTGCCAAAAACCATCTCACACGCAAAATCAAAATCATCCAATAGCCTTGATCAGTTAATTCTGACTGGATGTGAAACAATTAAATGATATATTTGCTGTTTAAACTTAAAGTGTCCCTAATTGAAGAATCACCTCAATATAGCATGCTGGTTTTTTTCCACATGCATGCTATGAGTGCATGAAATCTGTCTCCATGTCTTATTCTCTTTCTGTCATTTGTTTATTCTTTGTTGTCTTGCACCAGAATGCAAATCCTTACTCCTTTTCCCAGATGTGATTTGATCAGTCATGTAAATAGCAGAAAATGTCCATGTAGTGTTGGTTTGCTAATACAGGCAATAGATTGTTACAGTAAAAAAAAAAAAAAAGAACAAGGGTTAAGAAGGCAATGCCCATGAGCTTCTCTAAACAAATTCCTATTTGTTTCCCCTCCTGCAGGAAATGTCAAATTCATTGACTACGAATATGCTGGGTACAATTACCAAGCCTATGACATTGGGAATCACTTCAATGAATTTGCAGGTAATGCGATATGAAACGAAAATGAAACTATTCTAACCTGCTTAACCAGGATCGAAAGATTTCTAATGTGAATGGTTGTGGGTGTGGCCTTCTTGTGATTGACAGGTCTGAATGAGGTTGACTACACCCATTATCCTGGGCGAGAGCTCCAGTTACAGTGGCTCCGGTCCTATCTGGAGGCCTACAAGGAGTACAAATCACAGGGCACACAGGTCTCCAACACTGAAGTGGAGTTGCTGTACGTGCAAGTCAACCGATTCGCCTTGGTGAGTTGAAACTGGATTTATCCGCCACTGTCTGGAATCGTGACGCATTTTGATCCATCTGCACCCTGCCAAACTAAACATCAGGCTTTTGTTTTTTTTCAATTTAATTACTTTCTTTAATGCATTTTACAAAGCAAACTGGAACATCGTGAGCAGCTTAACTATTTAGCAGGTAGATGGTCTGCATTAGAGTGACGCTTGAAATGTAGACAGAGGTATGAATAGTGATCGCAAGTAGTCAGGGAAGGAGCCTTGACATCACTGAACACCTTTATAGAGATTCACAGGCATCTAGTGTGTGTGTGTGTGTGTGTGTGTGGTGTGAGTGTGACAGGTCATTCTTTGACGATTGAGTCGCACACCTGCTCTTTAGTCCTTGCTTGATGATGATATTTACTTCAGAGAGGAAAACTAATTGAATATCCAGTTTACTCTCACAGTTCAGTCTTTTTGTGATCAATAGAAGTGTTAAAAGCAGGCAGACATGTTTTAATTTCCAGTTTGTCGGGAGGGAGGAAAAAGCCCTCAATGAAAAAATGTATCCTTCAGTTTTGTTCGCCATATCTTTGAGCCAGAGAAGGCACCGTTTCTCTCCCTGTCCCTGTGAGGGACCTTGAGAGACGCTAAAACAAATGCCAGAGGAATGCCACAGTGTGAGGCTTAATGAACGGATGTGCGTGTTTTGTTGTTTTTATTTTGGACTCCTTTTCCTTATTTGAAAGCTCTGTGAAAACCGAAGCAATGCCCAAGAATATTATATTGATCAGAATATGGGCATTTTCTGATTCTGTAGGCGTAATGTAAGCGCACTAACCTGTCATAAACGGATTTAGCCATAATACTGAATAAGACAGATGGATTATGCCTGTATTAATCATAAATGACTAATCAGGATACATAATCTAAAAGTCTACCTATATTATGTCATTTAGATAATGTCAAACAAAGGTAATTTTGTTGATATTAGTAAGAGTTGTGTAAAGATGCTGAAAAGAAAAAAGATGGTGTGTAAAAAAGCTGATAACGCCTATTTTAAATGGCCACAAAGATGAAATCTATAGAAAATTTACAGAAATTGTTCACACAATAATTTTATATGATTTATACACGCTACCATTCAAGAAATTAAATATTTTTATTCAGCAAGGATGCGTTAAATTGATCAAAAGTGAGAGTAAAGACATTTACATTGTTACAAAATAATTCTAATAAATGCTGTGTTTTTTTACTTTCTATTCATAAAAGAATCCTGACGGTTTCCACAAAAATATTAACCACGACAACTGTTTTCAACATTGATAACAATAAGAAATGTTTCTTGAGCATCAAATCAGCATATTAGAATGATTTCTGAAGGATCATGTGACACTGACGCGTGAAATTCAGCTTTGCCTTCACAGGAATAAATGAAATTTTAGAATATATTCAAACAGAAAACAATTATTTTAAATTATAATAATACCACAATATTACTGTTTATACTGCTTTTATCAAATATAAACTGCCTTGGTGAGCATAAGAGACAAATAAAAACTTTTAAACAGCAGTATTTTTCTTGAAGGGGGGGGGGGGGGGGGGGCTTGGTTCAGGACCCTTGAATCTGGCAGAGACAAACATTTATTCTGTGCAGTTGAGTGAAAAACAGGATAGAGACTTTATTATAGGCCAGCAAACCCGTGATCTTTACTCACATGATGGCAGGAGTGATTCAGTCTCATCAGAGGGGCTTTTATATATATATATTTGCCACATTTTATAAGCTTTTACTTTGCTGTCAGTGATCCAGAATCAACACAAATAACTTCCATGCAGTTATCTGTTTTCCTTTTTTAATGGCTCCACTAAAAGGAAGCAGTCTTTGCTTAGAAAGGCGTAGGTCAAATGTTTCCAAGCAACAATACAACATACAATCTGTCACAGTTAACTCCAGTGTCAGGGTGAATCCAACAAAGAAGATCTCTTAATATATATATAAATATACATATATTTTAGGGTAGTATTTGTATAAAATAAATATAATTATGTCTAGATTTTCTTTATTTTAAATAAAGCCAACATTCTTTGTGGTTCTAAATAGTTTCATATGTAATATATATCAGTGATCATTTACATACACTGTTCATACATTAATATTTTGGAATAAATTGCATTTTTATATGATCAGTTTTTAATTATATGTGCTTTTGTCATTTTTTTTTAATATATATTTTAACTTAAAAAAAATTCCAGAAATTTTAAGTTAGTTGCCAAGTTGCAATCTAATACTGAAGCATTATTTAAATTACAAAAAAATATTTTTATTGACAACGCTGATATGAATATATTATATATATATATATATATATATATATTATATATATATATATATATATAATATATATTATTATTATATTTTATTTTAGGTATACAGTATGACATTTCTCTTTGAGCTTTACCTGCCAATACCTTGATTTCTTCCAATGTTACTGTGCTTATACAGTGCAAGTATAAGTATACACGATAATAATTAACTTTATGTACTTACTATAGGACTAGAGTTAGGATTGGGGTTTGATTTAAGGTTAGTTGCATGTATATGCATAATTTATAGTTATTACTACAGTGCATACTTGTAACAATGGCACTGTAAAATAAAGTGTTACCAGAGTTAAAAGCAATCCTCATTTTTCCTCCTGGTATTTGGTTTTGGTTCTCCCCAGGCATCTCATTTCTTCTGGGGACTGTGGGCACTAATCCAGGCTCAGTACTCCACCATTGACTTTGACTTCTTAGGGTAAGTTTTATCTTCTCAACAACAATGTCCATATAATTGAGGTTTGAACAATGCATTCTCACTCTTGACCACCATATTTTCTTCTGCAGATACGCAGTTCTCCGTTTCAGCCAGTACTTCAAGATGAAGCCAGAGGTGACGTCAATGCACCTTCCAGAATAATCTCTCAGGTCGTGTGTTGCGCTACTCTAGAGAAGGGCTCCCCTGGTGGACACTAGAACTAGCTGGAGGCCTCTTCAGTTTGTAGACTGAACACTGCACTTACTTGTCTGAACACATCATTTTAGATAAGCCCCAAAATCATTTCCGAACTCAAAGTTGGTTTAGTGTTATAGAAAACCAAGCACCTAAGTCGTCGTCCTCCTCCTCCTCCTCGCTTGTATGTGGCGGTCGAGAGAGAGGGTCACCCCAGTGCCCTAGTTCATGATATTGCCAATTGAGGAAGCAAACAACTGACAAAAAGATGGCTTACTCCGGAGCCTTGACTTGCCAATGTATGTGAAGATTGAGCCTTGGAGAATCTCAAATAAAGAAAAGCTCCCCAGATACTGATCCTCCAAGGACATGGAACCTCAGACAACAACAATTATTATCAGAAGACAGAGAGGAGGGCCACCGGGTCTGTTTTTAGCAACTAACTGTCATCCTAAAGGTCATTCCTGCTTGTTTACACAACTTTTAAGGGGAGAAATCCGTGTACTGTAAGATAATATTGGGCTTACTGTATTGATAGTCACTGATTCTGTCTAAACGGCGAACTTCTGGCCTGCCTGTTCCTACGAGGGTTGTTCTTGGCACAGCTGTGGTAAAAGATATGTGATTCAGGGACCAATAGAAGCTTCGTAGTTTGTTTTTGGCAGACGATTCCTCCCTCATCATGTCACTGTGAACCACTGTATAGCGTATTCATAATTGTTTTCTCAGCGTGGTGCTTGGAGAAGGTAGACGCACAGTAGCCGTGGCTACAATGAGCCGGTAGCTAATCTGAAGCCCACACCAAAGTGCTGATATTTCTTGCTTGTACATTATGCACATGTCTATTTTTCCACATTAGAAATAACATGGTAATATTTACAGTTCGAACGGTGGATTTTGTACTTATTTAAATGCCGCTGGTAAAGAGATTGACTTTTTTTCTTGGAGGTATCGGTGAATTCTTTGTAATGGATGTCATTTTTGGAAGCCTTAACAACGGCATCGCCTGCTAGACGCACTAAAGCTTTTGTATTCATACTCCCCGTCCGCATGACAGGCCTTTTTGCACAAAACCGACTGCTTTGAGAACAAAACCAGTTCCCACTTTATCTTGCAATGGCCCACTCTTTCTGCTCAAGAAATAGTTTTAACTGCACATGATGGGAGTAGAGATTTTGGTAACACTTTATTTTACAGGGTCCCCGTTACACATGTTACTAAATTGAACTGCTATAGTAAATAGTTTATATGGATCCGCAAGTCTCTCCTCACGGTAATGAAATTTACTCCGAACCAAGGTCAGAAATTAATTTGGACTTGGCACAAAAAAGTCCTAGAATTTAAAATGTGGTGGAAAACAATGTCCTTGTGTTAAATTATTATTATTTTATATAGTATATAAATTATTTTTTTATCTGTTACATGCACTACTACTGTTCAAAAGTCTGGGGTCACTAAGATTTTTTTTTTTGCTATCCTGAAAAATATCCGAAAATGGTTAATAAGCATAATTGTCTTATGTAACATTGACAACTGGAGTAATGGTTGCTAAAAATTCAGCTTTGCCATCACAGGAATTACATGTCAGATGTTTTTTTTAAGTTTGTACTGTATTTTGGATCAAATAAATGCAGCCTTGATGAGACTTCTTTCAATAACCTTAGAAAAACATACTGACCCTTAGCTTTTGAACAGTAGTGTAATATTTGTTTTCATAATATTCTGTTCTTTGCTGATTTAGTTGTGTTTAGACCCTTTGAATTAAGTTATTTGAAATAAAATGGATATAAAAAGAATAGCCATCATAAATGCCTCTGAAAATCATTTCCAGTTAGTTTCTGACGCTGCTCATGAGCAATGTAATATAAAGTGTGACCAAGATTTTTCCAAGAAGTTTTCAAGTGCAAACTTCAGCTCTGAGACTTGCCTTTCGCACCGCCTGGCTACCCTCATTTACCTCACTTTCCTGTGTCAGTTTGCCTATAATTACAAACAACCATATACAATTGTGTAAATACTAGAAACTGTGAACTTCGGGTTGTTTTGTTGTATTTTGAAGTATGCTTCTTTTCCTATGCCAGTTCTTTTGTAACTGTCAAGCTTGCACCTTGATAAAGTTTTTGAACTGTCAAGGACCACACAGAATGCTACGATTTTCTTTTCTTTTTTTAAAATAGTAATACACCCAGAAAAGTTCACCATAATATTGGGAAATATATAACAGTCTATGATGATTAACTGATTTCTTTGCACTCTTTAGCATTTGTATAAAACCGGAAGTGATGTGGTTTCAACTTTCATCCAATGAAGTGCTTCTGGTGAATATATAATGTACAGAACTGCCTCAAGCAAGCATCTGTTGGTAGTTTTTTGTTTTAGTGTAGGTGTGTATGTACAACTGTAATTAAACCGTAAAAGAAAATCTTTGCTTATTAAACAATGTTTATTGTCCACAACTAAACAGAGATATTCTTTTATCTAAACAGAAGTACTGTTAAGTAGATTTAATAATAATCTGGGGATGAAATCCTAAAGTGTTGCATTGTAGATTCTGCTTCAAATCAATTGAATGGAAATAAAATTCTACAAGTTTATTTGCCCCGTTTCATTTCTTGACTTCTCATTCTGCTTAAAAGTAAGAGATTGTGCCTTGAAGAATAATAGTTGATGCAATTCACAGTTATTTGGAATGGTATGCACAGAGAGCTCAGTGTGTTTATGTAAAGCGAATCAAAACTGTAATAGATTGAGACATTTTTTTGTTCACAGAAGAGGTTCACGGCAGGTCCTCCTGCATTTTTTTGCTAGAGTGTTTCAGAAAGAAATAATTATAACGGCGCTCCAGTTCAGACTGTAATTGAATTAGTTCCAGTCCCTCCAGCGACTTCCACCAAGAGCTCTGCATTAATTACCAAATTCAATATCTGTATTCACGCCTCAACTTATTTCCATTTTACAAAGGTCATATTTTATACACTTGTCTGAAATAATTACAAGTGCAAAACATATCGATGTTTCGTTTAATTCTTGTGTGCCTCATTTAGGGTACAATATATAACCCTAAAAGTTTGTTTCCTGCAGCCTTCTCAAAGTTCTCCGCACTCTTATTAAAAGCAAGATACCATCGAACAAAAAGCACATGCACAATGCACTCGTCAATTCATGCATCCTTCCTTTTTTTCCACAACAGGTGGTAGACATGGACTAAATGACTGAAAAAGCTTAAAAGCATCTGTAGGCAGAATGGAGCAGACAAAGCTCTCATTCACAGCATCTCTTTTAACACACGGCAGGAGGGTGTAATAAAGCAATACGCAGTTATGGAAGTGTGTCTCATAGAGACAAGGTCATGATAATACGGTTTGAGGAATAAAGATGTAAAAGCCGCTGGGTTTGTGAGCCACAAACAATGTGCAGCGGGTCAGGGCGTTCATTCATCTTGATTAGATGTGCCAACCTAATTACAAGCGGAGGAAACAGTAATTAGCACAAGTCTCACCTCGTTAATCACAAAAGACTTCTTCAGTCTATTTTTATCTGATTAATGGCTCTTTAAACATGGGGGGATATTTATATTTGGGGTAATTGTACTAGGCCTGCTCGATCTAGTTTTATTTCACTGTAACCTCATTAGTTTTCATTGTTTAATGGAAGCTCTTGTCAAGCTGTGTGTGTGTGTTCACAATGAGATGACTTTAATAGGCTGCAAGGCTGATCCGATGTTTTGAGGGTATTAATGAAGACGGTTTTGTTTATGGCTAGCAGCATTTATAGACATCACAAAATGGCTGGGTCAATGCTAAATCATATTATCATTCATGATACGGAATATAATTTAGGCAGCCAGGACACCACAGGTGAAGTTAAAATGTTAATAGAGATCACCATACTTACTGAATTGATTTATTACAGTATTAATACAACTGTTTCTCAAATGTAATGTTTAAATATGCAGACATCTAATGAAATATGGACACATTAGCATGCATTTCCAGATCAGAAATTGGCCAGGTTCTACATTCTCATTTTAAGACATAGTAAAGGTTTTTACAGAGAGGTTTTACAGAAAGTGTAGTAAATATAAAAATGTGAATGTTGGGTGTTTTCTTTAGATTTGAAGATGACAAAATGGCCCAATATATATATAAACAGTATAAGGAATGTTTGTTTATGACCATATAATGAAAGCCATTGGGGTTGAAAACAACATTTTTGGACCCCATTAACTGCATGGAAAAGGAAACACTGAGACATTTTCAAAAGACCGTCTATAAGTCATAGGGTGATATCAGGTAAAATGGGCAATTTAAGGTTTTGGGGTCCCAGCCCCTATGGAATTTAGAGCCAATGACTGCAAAGGATTTTAAACTGTTGTCATAACTGTGCTTGACAAATAACAGGTGATTTGATTGGTTTATGATTGCTATGGTGGGCAGGGGAATAATTAAAAACAAGACTACACCAGAAAGCTATAGCCTGGCATACCAAATCTAACTAAACTATTTTATGGATGATACATCTATAAAAAAACAAACATGCACATAAAAAAACTATGCATAATATCTGTCAATATCTGGCATAATATGGCATCAATCAGAAATAATGTTGTTAGTTTGGTATATGAACATATTTTTTGAAAAAGTGATGTTTTTCTTGGTGGCCCAATTTACCTTAACCCACTGAGGTAAAATGGGCAACATGGTTTCAGCTAAAATGGGCCATCATCTGTGTCACTCACAAACACACATACACATGTGTGTGTGTGTGTGTGTGTGTGTGTGTGTGTGTGTGTGTGTGTGTGTGTGTGTGTGTGTGTACACACACGTCTGGTTCGCTATCATTGTGGGGACTCTCCATAGGCATAATGTTTTTTATACTGTACAAACTGTATATTATATCCCCTTACACTAACCCTACGCATCACAGAAACCTTTCTGCATTTTTAAACAAACTCATTCTGTATGATTTATAAGCTTTTGTACCCATGGGGACCTCAATTTAGTGACTCGAGTCCCCATGAGTCTGTGTGCATTCAGGTGTAAGTCCCCACCAGGATAGAAAAACATGTATACACACACACACACACACACACACACACACACACACACACACACACACACACCCCACACACACACACACACACACACACCACACACACACACACACACACACACACACACACACACACACACACACACACACACACACACCACACGTTTGTTTTTGTGACTTATGAGGACATTCCATAGGCGTAATGGTTTTTATACTGGACAAACTATATATTCTATCCCCCTACACTGCCCCTGTCCCTAAACCTACCCCTTACAGGAGACATGCTGGATTTTAACATTTTAAAAAAAACATTGTTTTTTTATGTTTTTTTAAGCTGTTTGAAATATGAGGACGCATGCAATGTCCTCATATTTCACGTGTAAGTTGTAATAGTGTAATACCCATGTCATTATACACATTTGTGTCCTCATATATCACAAAAACAAGCACACACACACACACACACACACACACACACACACACACACACACACACACACACACACACACACACACACACACACACACACACACACACACACACACACACACACACACACACACACACACACACACACACACACACACACACACACACACACACACACACACACACACTTCACTGATCTATGCTGTTCCAAAATGGACTTTTTTAATTGCACATTTGAATATGTGGGTTTTGCACCCAAAATGTTTTGTTTAATGGCACAAATGAATATGTTTGTTTAATGCAGTTTAAATGTTATGTGGCTGTATAAGAAATTGTGTTTTAAAATTAAAATTGATGATACATTATTAGTACTATTTTCCTTTGCATTTGACTAGCCCATTTTACCTGAAACTGCCCATACAAAAAAAGTTGGCACAGCTGATGTTTCAAGAACTGTAGGGCCTAAATAATTGTATTTTATTAGATAATTTCAACACAAAAATATCAAAAACAGTCATTATTAATAATAAAAACAAATGGAAAAGGCATATATGGTATTGTATTATTGTCCCAAACGATTTACCAAAAAGTGGCCCAATTTAGCTGATATCACCCTACAGTTTTTGGAACAAACATGCTGAGTAAATAATGACAGAAATTCCTTTTTGTGTGTGTGTGTGTGTGTGTGTGTGTGTGTGTGTGTGTGTGTGTGTGTGTGTGTGTGTGTGTGTGTGTGTGTGTGTGTGTGTGTGTGTGTGTGTGTGTGTGTGTTGTGTGTGTGAACTGTCCGTCCCTTTAAATGAATATGGTTTGCTATCCAGGTGCATTTTGACATTATTTTAATCCAGCCACACTGTTAGAGTTATTATCCGTGATGTGATTATGTTCCCATTATAGAGGAGCAATTGTTGAAATAGATTCCGATTCAACTAAATAAACCATTGTGCGATGAAAGATTGCAGCGGAGAAACATCTGTCAACAGCAGGCCGCTGCAATGTTTGTCTACAGATGTGGAACAGTTCCAGCTCAGATTTACAACAAAGAATACATGCAATAGGCGGCGTAATGGCCAGATCAAAGCCTCAAATCGAAGAGCTAAAGATCGAGAATCAGATTAACGACTCTCGTACAATACCGACAGCTGTTCGTAACGCGGGGAGCTAAAGATATTCCCTCAGATTAACAGCGATGACAATGCCAGCAGCTGCTGCTAGAGCGGATAATAACAATAGACAGGCGAGCGGACTAAGAAGATGGAGAAAAACATGTGCTATATCATGACAAAGGAGTTGACAGACTCAAACGCTTTACATCCCACAATCCCCGAGGATCAAACGGGCTTTGTATCAGAGCTCCGCTCGGCACTTAACTCTACGAGAGGGCTCCAAAACTAATCTCGCCGTTTCTTTTCACTGAGCAAAGCCTGACTGTGATAGTGTTGTTACAGGCCTGCTGTCTGCGGAACAAAAATGGTGTGAACGCAATTGTCAGCACTCAAAACAGGAGCAAATCAGCCTCTGACAATGTCAGTGTTCCGTTAAGCACTCACGACAATGGGAGGCTGCCTGTGTGGCCCGCATAAAGTCTCCATTGATAGAATTACTGTCATCATTAATAGTTACGTCAATTTATAACATAGCCTATTACTGGCATTGTACTGTAGAACTTCTCGACATGTGTAGCTGCTTCATTGCTTCATTGACTTGTTGCCAAGTATTTTCATTTCTGTAACGTCATCAGACTAACTTGTTTTCTTCAATTGTCTTCTACATTGAAAAAAAAAATGGTGTGGGGTTTACTGGACATTTCATACACATAATGATTTTTATACTGTACAAACTGTATATTCTATCCCCTAACCTAAATCACAACCCTCCCAGAAAACTTTCTGCATTTTTACATAAAAAACAACAACAACATTTAGTATGATTTACAAGTTTTTTTCCTCATGGGGACATTTAGGACCACACACACACTTTCTATCCTTAAACCTATAACCCGCACAAAAGCCTTCTTCCATATTGTGACGTATATCTGAGTGAAACCGCTTTTCGAACAAGAAAAAAATGTAGGGCGAGACTTGATTTTGTCCATCTGGAATCAATTGGATGGTTGTGGTTTGCAATAGCTGTGATGTCATGTGAGTGACAGGTTGTCCTCGCATCATCAGAGAAGATAATTGTTTTGATTTCATGGTGACTTTCACCATCATGGACTTTCAAGACATCATGTATCCCAATTAAGTAATTTTATTTGATATAGGTTATTTCAGATTTAACTATCCTTGAGAGGACATTTGGTTCCCACTAAGATGGTAACATCTGACCCACACACATTATAATGTGAGACAAATATCACTTTTTCCCGACACTCCACCTCCAAATGCTCCGTATTCATGATTGCACACCAGGAATCATGTGTTTGATCTTCAGTTTCCTAATGTTCCTAATGACATTTCCTTTGGGGTCAGAGGTCATCAGAGGCTGGTCTATGGGGCGATGATAATGTCGTGCAGTGGGTCATTGATTATGATGAAGCATGCTTCCCATCAGCTTCTGACTAAGGCTCAATTTGAAAACATTTGTGTGTTTGTTTTTGCTGTTTGTGTATTTTTAACTCTAGAGAAGCCTGGAATCATTTGTATTGCTGTCTGTAAAGGGCAAGTTTTTTTGTTGTTGATTATGATTAATATTTGTCTTAAATCAGCATACCTTTCAAATTCAGAAATGTAGGGTAAAACTGTATGATATAATGCTACTACATGACTTAATTTAAAAGCAGACTATAGCTTATAAATCTAATAATGTAATGGATGCCAAAGAATGTGTCTCTGCGCCACAACAAATGTCCAACAGATGGCAGCAGTGTGCTTTCCATGGGCAATACTTCTAAGGGCTTCTTTATAAACTGTACATGAGATTATAGAAATGCTCTGTTATATGACTTTCAACTTCAGTAACTGCAAGATCTGCAGTTCCTTATGTCTTATTAGTCATGTTAAACTGAACATCCGGATAGCAGTAGAACTGAGGTGAGTTTCTTCTATGTAATGATGATAGTGCAAAAATAAAATCGTGTGTTTAAAATACAAATTCTATAGTGTTTTTTTTAAAGTAAAACATATAAGCAGTTGACATGACAGTATCCTGCAGTGTGTAATGCAGATTACCTATTTCCTTTTGTTCATGCAGTTTTTAAGACCTCATAAAATTGAGAAAATAAAAGCAATATTGGTCATTTTAAAATGAATATTTAATATATACAATATATACACTGTGGTATATAACATATCAACCTATGCTATTGTCAATGCTTTTTAGTTTTTCATTCTTTTGGAGGTAATTAAAATACCATCCAAGTATTAATCATTTGTAACAGACTTTGAACCCTTTGAATATCAAAGAATGTTGAATATCTGTATATTTACATAAACCAATTTTTAATTAAATGTATTAATCAAACTGTTTTGAATCATTTTTTGCATTAATCAAATGTTGTAAACGGGAGATCATATATTATCATACGTTTTATCTGTTATTCAGAATGTGTTTTTTGGAAAATATAATTTATGACATTTTCATAATAATATATAATTAAGCCATATAAAAGGGACATATTTACATTTTCCTCACTCCATGTATTTTAACACATTAAATGAAAAATGAAGTCATTCTTCTAGCCGAGAAACACTGTTTTATTATTACAGAGGTGTGTTTAGTCTCTGTAGGTGAAAGTGACGGAGCTTTTCGGAGGTGTTACAGTACGGCCTGTGTGCTTCACGAGTCAGCGGGACAATAGGTCATCTGTGCCCCACACAAGAGGGCGGAGACGCCATTGCAAGGGAGACTAAAGCTCCTCACCTGATTGGCTAAATTGGGGTTTTGAATCTTTACTTTGGACCGACTCTGTTTGTAGGATTTTGTTCTCAATTAAATGTGGAATGCAGAGTTTTTCGGGGCGAGCCTGTGTGTATATGTGCCCTTTCTTTTTATTCATAGGCAAATAAAAAGGTCTCTTTAAAAAGGTCTGAGTGAGGGAGAGTGATGTCACCTAATCCGAAATTAGCATGTATGAAACTGCCTTTTTAGTGCTCGGATTAGGGATGTCAAATGTTTCTGCTATAGCTGCATACACTAGAGCCATTTTATCACATTTCAAATCTTAGAACAACATTGAGGGGTTTATTTTTTCCTCACCTTCTTCTTTTTTTCTTCCTCAGATCAGACTAGAAAACTTTAGAAATGCAGGATGCCTATTCGTGTACTGTTGAAGTAGAGTTTGTGCGGGTTTGAACATAAAAAAGTGCATTTAACGCAGGGGACATATAAGCTTTAATGAACCTATAGAACAAACACTCCTCCACAACTTTGAAATGTGTCTCTCCAGCCTTCAGACGCATGAACATAAAAGGCTGACCAATCTTAGACGACACAAAGGCAAGCTTTATTCTGAGCATACAAATCAGGCTGATCTAAAATAATTAATATGTCCTTGAGAAAAACAAAGGGCCCTCACAAAGCGAGAGAGACGCTGCTATAGAGATAGGAAAGATGGGTGATAATTGTTTTCAAGTCCTAGGCTATCTGTAAATGAGTTTGTTGTGCTGAAAACACTGTTTCCTGTCTTTTATTCAGCTCCCAGTTTTTTTGTTTATTTCTTTCTATTCCTTGCCTTTGTTTCTTGTCATCCCAGCTCTCATATTTAGAGCTCTCCCTGGCTTTCATAAGCTCCCTCTGCAAATTCTTTTGTGTACCAGGCTTTTAACATCTTTGCCCGGCTATTTATTTCGCCTCTCTGCTTTCACCCCAGACTTTGAATCTGTGCAACAGAAGACATTTTACCTCCGCTTTTATTGGTGATTAGGCGATGTCCTCCCTCACCCCCATGACCCCCGTGAGATGCATCAGGATCACAGAGTAAACAAGCATAGAAGGGCCTCAGTACAGCACGCATAGAGATGGTTTGGGCTCACTATTTCTTCCTATGTCTCAGTGCAAATATTCTGAAATAAAAAAATCTGCCAGGTTTTGCTTTAACATCAAAGGAAAAGTTCCCAAATGCTTTTTCATTAAGATATAGATATTATATAAATATATTTATATATATAATTAATATATATTAATTGTGCCAGTCAAATGTTTAGATTCACTTGACTAATTTTATGTTTCTCTGACCTGTAAATCTTTCTCATATAACAGTTTATGCTTAAATGGTTCTCATTGGCTGTTGATAAATCTGAATTTTACGATTTTACAAAGTACAATTTTAGTTCCTTTAATACATATATAGAAAGAAAAGCAAGGGCCTAGCATATAAATGCATTCCTTTAATTGGATCACTACGATTACACTGTAAAAAAACCTTAAATTTGTAAGTACAATCAACTTGGATGTTTAAGTAATTTCAACCTAAATTACATTAAACTGACTTTAAAAAATGAGTTAAAAAAATAGAAAATCATGTATTAATCATATTTTTTTTTACAGTGATAATAATTATAATTACAATGAAGAAGAAATATAAGTTGTTTATTGTTTGTCACATTATAACTTCCATACTTCCATTTGTTTTATTTCATATTTTCAATGACTTGACTATTATTTTAAAACATGGGAACTTAAAAAAACTTCATTAGAGGCCAAAAATATCAATGTAGGTCTGCTGTAATTGTCACGAACGAAAAGAAGTCATTTTAAAAAAGAGTAACAAAGCTCCATTAGACCAACAATCTTTTAAAAAAATATATATATCAGTTTTCATCTCCACAGATCCATAAATAAGTGCTCGCAGCAGTTATGTGGTGAGAAAAGATGGCCAAGCGGTCAAAAGAAAACAGGTGACTGCTTGACAACCTTCCACAAGACACTGGCACGTTTCTCTTTTAAAAATAACCACGGTTGCTTTTTGCGGTCAACATTTCAATTGAATCCAAGGCGTCCTCCCAAGTTTTTCGAATGCGGAGTCTGGGATGTGTTGCAAATCGTTTACAAAATGTTTCAGTGATCCAGGGTTCGCCATTAGTCTCAGTAAGGTCATGTGAGCTCTCATGTGGCCGGTCCTTCGGTTCCCCACCCCCACAATACACTCCTATTTTCCACAAAGTAGACTCAGGGGAACGAGGTTTCCCCAGACGGATCTCCAAACTTCACTCATTCTGTCAGATGAGTGCTGGTTATACATAGCCCTATTTGCATTGCAAGTTTCATTAAATCCCGGAGTGTCATTACAGTTCATATTCTTAATTATACCACAATTTTCCCTCAGGGAACTTTGTGGAGGCCACTTCTCCCCACGATCTGTCCATATGGTGTTTAATTAAAAGTTTTCTTAAAGAGTAAATTGCATTCAATTCAATTAAAACTGTAATGTCATAGCCAAATAATGGGCTCAGCCAGTGAGGAGGAAAAAGGAATATCATTTCGCAATATTTGCAGCGAAAAAGTGCAGATCTTGTTTCCCCCCCCCCTTCTCTTTCTTTAAAAAAAAAAAGAAAGAAAAAGAAAAGAAAAAAAAATCCCGGAACAAAATATGCAAGAGGCAAATATCACTAAAAACCTCCTACATGTTATCAGGCCTCAGGCACTGCACATTAACATTGCTGGAGCTATTTCTAGATTCCACTCTTGGATTTCATACCATGACAAATGAAGCGTTGGAGTTTGGAATTCCTATTTATCTGCAACGAACAGAGGCACCTCTTTGGGGGAGAAGAATGGAGGGTTTAAGAGCGAGAGACAAAAAAAACCCATTTTGGAGGATAAATAAAAAAATAAAAAAATAGATTGCGTTGTGTTTTGGAAGGTAAACCGGCGTGATTGCGTCTGGTGAGAGGGCGGCACGGTGCCGATGTCAAAACATTTCTATCGGGCCAGCAATGCCAGACTGTTCTCTATGCACTGAGTTTAATAATGTGAGGGCAGATACAGTCCTGAGGGCAGAGTGGGTGACCACAGAACATCTTTAAACGGGGGGAATTACAGATTGTTTTTAAGAACACAGCTCTAAACAACCATCTGCTGGGACTGAGGTGTCATCCTTTTTTTTTAATTTGTAAAAACCTCTAAATCGTCATGGAAAGTAGAAGATAAGTTCTCTTTTCCCTCCTCCTCTCTGCCGTTCTCTCATTTCTGAACAGTGGAGGCCCCTGAAGCATAAACAAAGCCCATGTATTTCCTCTGTGAGTGGAGGGAAATGGACTGCAGAATGTTGGCTCCCTGTGGCCCCGTGTTGAAGGACCACAGCCCTGTGTTTTCCCCCTCTGCCCACACGGCACACATGGGACAGGGCCAAAGACAGACCCTCACACACGAGCCACTGCCACATCAATGGATTCAAGAGGAATAATCGGGGATCACGTGATCATGCACACTGATCCGGGCATGTTATCTTAAAACTTTACAAAGCCATGCATGCTCACAAATTCACAGTGAAAGTAAAGAAAATTAATTTAATTATATTTTGCATTGTTTAACATAATGCAAGATTTTTTTTCCCATTATAAAATCAATAGCATTCTGAGTGAAAAGTAGAATTTTATAATGTCTATTTAGTATTTGAGTTGTCTCTCATTTACATGAAAGACATCAGCACTTGAGCTGCATGAACTCCACAAGATTATGTGAAACCTAATGATCATGTTCTCCAGCATGATTTGAGAAAATCCAAAGATGAACATCTGACCGCAAGTACAATGAAGTCGCATGGTCAAAGTAAAAAAAAAAAAGAAGCTTTTTTCACTGTAAAAAGTGATCAGTTGACTTAACTAAAAAAAGGGATGAAGCCCCTTAAAATTAAATAAATAAACTTCATGCGTAATTGAAAAAAATAAGTTACCGGTATGTGGAATTGTCAAGTTCACAGCTTAATGTTTTTAAATAACGCATATAATTAATTACGGTTTCCTCACTTTTTTAAGTTAAGTCAACTGATCACTTTTTATAGTGTAATGACCTAGAAATTGTTCAGAATCTGAAACATTTCTCACTCATTTTAAGTCAAAATATTTCATTTTATTTATTTTTTTTACAGTCCTGATGCTCTGTCTTTAATTGCAGGTTTAAATTAGATTTTGAATTTCTGATTTTCACTATGGTCTTATGTACAATAATATTTCAAAAATAATTAATTTGCGTACTCTAAGAAATGATTAATTATTGATTTTATTAATTGATTAATTTACTAACAGCTAACTAACACCTTCACCACAGTTGTGGTATACTGATAGTTATGAATCAGGATTTCTAATCCAAAAGGTTGTCAGTTCAGCAGTTGGGTTGATGCAGGGATGTTGCTCTATTCATAAATGTATAGCTAGGTCTTGAAAATGCACATAAAGTAAAAGTGATGGGGTGGTAGTACCTGGGCCTGTGTGACAGAATCCCATCTCTGCAGCATCCTGTCCAGATGTGTTTCCCAACCCTGTTCCTGGAGGCACACCAACAGTAAACATTTTGGATGAGCCTTATTTCTCTGGTCTTGGAGTTTCTACTAACAAGCTGATTATGAGTTGAATCAGGTGTGTCTGATTAGGAAGAGTTCGAAAATGTGTAGTGTTGGTGTGCCTCCATGCAGGAACAGGGTTGTGAAACACGGGCCTGGAGCACATACTAATCTATAAGCTCATCCTGCACTTTCAAAATGGGAATCAATGACTCTTTGGTTTCTAAAAAATGTCAGTTGTTCTTAACCTTTGACAACCCATTGTCCAAAACAAAATTCGAAATCCCCATCAAAATTCCAGTTGTTTGTGATATACAGTTTATTTAGTTGCAGTTTATTTCAATCAATGCTTGTTTTGTATTGCCATCTTGAGGCCCCCTATTGGGCCCTGGCCTCCTGAGAACCACTGATACTTGATCTAAGTATTCCCCCGAGCCCCCCCCCCACCCCCCAAAAGTTCACATCCGTTTTGAATGTTATTGTAATTAATACAACTCATGAATTACAAAATTTGTTGGCTAAAACAATCATTTTATATTTTTATGTTGCAGATTTTGTTTTTTTCATTCATATTGTTTCATAATTCTCTTAGATTGCATTTTTGCTGACACGCTTTTAATAGGTTGTTTCATGGTGGATTACAACTTACCCCTGTGAAAACATGCCCTACGTTTACCTAATAATATTTATAGAAACTGCTGAGAAATATTCAGTAATTTACGTTCTCACTGGATTGAACGTTTATTTCAATTCATAGCTACTCTATTTCAGTGTTCACCTGTGACCTGACACATTCACATTTAGGCTATCTTTCCACTGCATTCAGTGTTCAGACGTCCTGATAATTGCTTCAAGGCTACATAAAGACTCATTTTAAGGTTCTTATCGCGTCCTCCTGCTTGTTCATATATCAAGTCCGCAGCACTAAGCTAAACAAGGCAGCCAAAGGCTCTTGAGATCCTAACATGCACCGAACTTCTCATCTCCATGTAGGCTACTTTGCAAGCGAGCGATAACAGAGACCTCGCGGGCACTGTGAGGGGGGCGCGCGAGCGGGTGCGCGCAGATGTCTGCGAGCGCGGTCCACCCTTGAACTCCTCCGAAACTCGGAGAGGGACACATTCTTCACTTTTAATTGAGTGTCAAAAGTGGTCCACAGATTAACTCGGCTCCCATCACACAGATAAAGCAATGCTTCATTATTTGTTATTGGTATTTACGGAGTGTCATCGCTTCCCACTGGATGAAGGGATTAGAGTCCGAAAGCTAGCGGCTTAGCGGGACGCCGAGAACCCTTCCCAAAAAGCCATACGGAAAAACTCCACGTCCACCCCTCGCAAAAACAATCACAGAGATGCTCCACCCCTGATGACATCCCTTTCAACAGCATCTTAGGGAGAGAAAGTTAAGGAAAGTGTATTTCACAGCGGGTATCAAATGAAGCCGAAGGGAAGATTAATATAATGGAACTGAAGAGACATTGAGAAACGGTGAGAACAGTTTCATGACATTAATGGAGAAACATTACTCATGTAGGATCGGTTTCCTGGAGCACTGGGGTTTAAAAAAGAGAAGGTCACACTTTAGATTAGGGTTACATTCTCACTATTAACTAACTATATAACTATGATTTTTTTGCCTCAATAAACTCCTTGCTGGTATAGTTGTTACGTTTAGGTATTGGGTAAAGTAGAATAAGGCATTAATATGTGCTTTATAAGCCAATATCCTATACATGCTAATAAGCAACTAGTTCATGTTGAGAGTTGGACCCTAAACTAAGGTGTTACCAAAATGAAATATGTATTAAAAAAAATAAAATAAAAAGAAGCAGACCTCAAATGAATTGAATGAATGAATAAATAAATAAAATCAGATATTCTCTGATATTGGAGGTTCACAACAACAACAACAACAAAAAAAAACACTTCTACAACAGTTTAAGTAAGCAAATACTTTAAGAGTTGGGCCCTGAAAAAAATTAATACTGATTGACCTCTGATCTATGAGGCCCCAGTTAAAATAAATAACTGTTGCTCTCTCTACTTTCTGTATCAATCAATGAGGCATAAAGCTTATTATTTTTTGCAGTCTTCCACTTGTTTTTCTCAGGTGATTTTACTTCCAAATTAATGGCAGTGCTTTCAAAACAAAATAAGTCAGACCCACATCAAAATTAAATGTGTTATGTGAAAAGAATGTGCTTCATTATACAGTGAAATTGAACTGTTTTTGAAAATTAAGAGTCAGTTTCAATCGCTATGCTAATTGTTTTGAGAGCACTGACCTTAGTTTGGAGATTCAGTGGCCCTAAAAGTATTTGGACATTTAAAATGCATGAAATGTCTTTGAATTAAAACATAACTAAAAGAAAGAAAAAAAAATCAAAGCAAGTGGAATCCGCAAGCAAATTATGCTAGAGATTTACTCAGAGCTAATTTCACTTAATTGTGAATTTCTGATTAAAATTTAACCACCAGAATGTTTAAATAATCTTGAGTATGAACAGTATCAGTCAGCCTCTGGCAGTTTAAATGAAAACCAACAACGTTTTTTTGTTGCTATATTTCGTTAAAATAAATGCCACCTGGTCTCTAAATACTTTGTGGCAGTTAGAAGAAATACAAATCAGTTAGAAGAAACTAATTCTTGAGCTATTTTTCTTCATAGCATTGTCTCTATGCCTCTTCCCTTGTTTTCCTGTACATTAGTATTTTTTTATCTCTCCTCTCCATCCTACAGTCTTCGCTTGTGTCTTCTTCACTCCATCTTTCTCTTGACGTTTCAGCATCTCTCTCTCTCTCTCTCTCTCTCTCGGCTGCTCTGTACTGCCAGTTTTGCTGACAGACAGCCATGTTCCGATGGCATCTGCCTGCTGCTCTACAGCTTGTGTGTGTGATCATCTGTCTCCAGCTTCTCAACTCTTCATCTCCTCTTCTTAGCGGGCCTCTTCTGAGCGCGTGCAGCTTGTGTGCCAGCTCCCAGCCTCCGTTAACTCCTATACCATCTTATGTACTGCCAAAGCAGATTGTGTTTGGAGGGCAAGCAATTAAGGGGTAGAAAAAAAACCTATAATGTAATTTTGGCTGCAATATTTACAGAAATGGTAAAGCTTAAGCACAGAAACATGACAAAGTCAACACCGTGGAGAATAATGATTTAGAGCCCAGATTTAGAAGGAAGGGAGGCTGGCACATTTCTAATTACACAAGGCCAAATGTCAAGCCTGCTTGCTGTCAACGCATTTCGGTACCGTTTATTCTCCCGCCACTTTTTTTTTTTCAAGCAATTTCAGCCATGTTTTATGAATCTCATTATAAGTCATTAAACTCTACTACACATTTCATGGGCTCTTCTCTTCGAGGCCTGGATGAGATGGAGTTTTTTTTTTCTTCGACGGATGCCTGCGAGCGCCCGTGTCCGTTTAATGGAATGAGGAAGGGCGAGAAATGACCACCATTAATTCACCTCTGCTCAGGGGCACTGAGGCAGCAAACAGCGGTAAATGAATTAAGACACTCCACAACAAGACGTTTAGCCTGGAAGACGTGAAATTTCTCACAGTAATATCGCACTCAGAGCGTAATTCAGTGTGTAATATCATCAAGCCCTCATGCTCTCCTCTCGGGAACGATCACCTGGGACCTCGATTACTGAGAGATAATTAAATAAACCTGTGGGGCTTTTTTCCTCTTGTAAGAACTAAAACATTCTGCTTTGGTCATATGTGCGCTTTCGCTCTCCACCGAAAGGATCTTCTTGCCTGGTATGTGCTCTTCTTTCTTTTCTCTCTGGTTCAGAGTTTGGGAATTACTTTCACCGACAGACATTTGACTACCAGCATAAAGTCAAAGGTCGAGATCTCCTCACTTACACAGCAAAAGACCATCTGACTAACATATAAAGCGACCAATCATGTTTTAGTTTTTTTGTACGTTACGTTTTAAAGGGGTTTATTTGAAAAGGTAACACTAACAATAGAGTTAAAGGGATAGTTCACCCAAAAATTCTGTCATAATTTACTCTCCCCCAAGTTGTTCCAAACCTGTATGAATTTAATTCTGAACACAGAAGAAGATATTTTGAAGAATGCCAGTAACCAAACAGTTGACAGCACCAATTAACTTCCATAGTATTTTTTTCCATACTATGGAGTCAGTGGGGCCTTCATACAAGTGTGGAAGAACTTGAGGGTGAGTAAATGATGTTACAATTGTTATATTTGGGTGAACTATCCCTTTAAGTTTGTTAGTGTTAGACAATGCATTGGGTTTCAGTTACTTACAAAAAACAACACAGCAGTCATTAATAGGAGTGTAAATTTCTACATAATAGATTTTTAACTTTTCAGATTGATAACATTATATATATCATACTCCCTCTATTCAGTATATTTAACATTTATATCTAACACACAAAAATACATTATTTATAAGGAGGACTCTTGTGTGCTCCTACTCCTGGAAAAGTAAGAAAGATCATACAATTTGAACTGAATAAAAGTTAAGTATCCATCAGGCGGTCAGCTGACTGACTGACTGTGGGTCTCAGAAAAGTTGGGAATAAGCCCTCATCTCTGTGCTTATGTGTGTAAGGATATGAGAGTTCGTGTGTGCGCACTGCACGTATGTCGTGTGTGTGTGTGTGTGTGACTAGGCCGTGCGGGGGCCTGTGCTTTGGCAGTGGCTGGGTGTTAGCAGCGCTGCAGATGGTGAGCGCTCAGCACTGAAGGTGAGAGGAGTGAAAGTGAGTGTGTATGTCTGTATGTGTGTGTGAGAGAGAGAGAAAGGTTGGCGAGGTGCACGTTGCCAGAGAGAGCAAGGAGGCGTCGGCGGCGCGTGATATTGATGCCGCGCTGTCACCTCGAACCCCGCCGGCACCCTGTGACTTGGCGAGGGGAAAAACTAGGCCTGTGTGGGCGCGAGACACAACGATCCACTCTGTTTGCGTGTGTGTGCGCATGCTTGTGTGAGCGAGTGTCAAAGTCACTTTTCACCTGTCTCCTGTGTGCGATTTGCCCCAAAAAGAGAAAAAACTCTAAAAACAACGCCTTTTATCAAAGTATTGAGCCTTTGCCGGAAACCTATTTCGAGTACCAATTCACTGTATTAACGTCAGGCACATCAACACTGAGCAGAATCAAGAAAAGACATGGTGCGGAGTGATCTCATACTGCGGGAATATTGTTTACTTGATGTGAAGAAATTCACCAATCATTTGCCTGTCAAAAATGAAGATTGTCCAGGAGTCAAATGATAGATGTTTACAAGTGTAATTGGACCTTACAACTGGAGTCAGTCGATGACCTCACCAGGGTGACTGGTCTGCAGGACGGTGAGCACTGTGGGTGACTTGAAAAAGATCGCAGGTATGTGTGATCTCAACTAAGAATGTATTGAAGTTGACTAGCCACCCCGCTACCTGACCTTGAACACTTGCTTAGGCGTCATTTTTTATGGTTACAAGCACCACATTTGAAACAGACCAGAACTAAGTAAAAAAAAAAGAATAAACTAAGAATGAAGGTAGAAAGCAGACTTTCAGGAGTTGAATGTCCTTCAAAATAAGAGGCAATGAAATTGAAAGCATTTTAAATGTTGGTCTTGATAGCCAATCATCAAAGGGCTTAAAATTTAGGGGGAAGTGACCCTAGAGGCCCAGGTATACTCACGGCAAGTAATTTTTCATTCTTAGCTTAGGGGTAAAAAGTTCTAAATAAATTATAAACTGTTAGAGAACATGCTTCATGAGAGCACCGTTTAGGTGAATATGTAAATATGTACTACATGCACACAACAAAAATGACAGCAGTGAGAAAACTCGGCACTCCAGACAAGTCATGCTATGGGAAAAGTCCTTTTCTCGAGAATATTGAAGCCAAATTTATAAAACGCAGTTCAGCTGCACAGCAGTCATATATAGCTGAAGACCTGGTCTTCTTCTGAAGAACCCACGCGAAGCTGGCTGGACGAATGGTTCCTGCAGGTGCGCGAACAGGCCCCTCAGCAGAGACCTGCTCCTTTCTTTCCTGAGGTACACGACGAGCTAACAAAGACATGGAAAGCGTCGCATTCAGCTCGTCTCAAACCCTCCACCTCCTCAACGCTCTCGACTATCAATGGTGCTGTGGAGAAAGAATATGAGAGAATTCCCCCCTCGAAGAAAAGCGGCCGTGCACCTTTGTCTTCCCACAGCTATGGGGTGGAAAGCTAAAGCGACTCACCCGTCTAAGCCTTGCTGTACCACTAAGCTCTCGGTGGCAGAGCTTACACCTCCACTGGTCAAGCTGCTTCGGCTCTTAACACTATGGCTGTCCTCCAGGTTTTTCAGGCCAAACTTCTCCGCTCTATGGACCTATGGAGCCTGGACCTGACCCGGAAGTTTTCAGGGACCTGCTCTGCGCCACAGACCTGGCTCTGTGCGCCACTAAATCAACCGCCAAGGCGATTGGTAGAAATCATGGCGAACTTGACGGTGCTAGAGCAACATCTTTGGTTGACCTTAACGGAGATGAAGGATGCAGACAGGGCCGCTTTTCTGGACTCCCCTATCTCCACCACCAGCCTGTTTGGCCCAGCGGTAAAGGGTTTCGCAGAGCGTTTGACCAAGGCACAGAAAGCGTCACAAGCAATGCGCCACTTCCTCCCCAAACGTTTCAGCTCTGCTTCTGGCCGCCACAAGAAAGCGACGCTCCCTCAGCCAGCAATGCCAGCGTCGTCGGTCTCTCAGCCCCACCCAGCGGCTGAAGTCCATCACCGCTTTCGTTCAACGAGACGACAGCAGTTCCCAGACCGAAAGGGTGCTAAATACTAAATACTAAATTACTGAAGCAAGAGCGCCTTCAACCAGGCGTTTTTATGCTCTAAAATTGTTAGTGTTCTCGGGCTGGTGTACAGCACGGAGTCTGGACCCCTACTCATGCGGAGTGACAAAGGTACTTTCCTTTCTACAAGAGCTTTTGGACGCGGGTCGCACCCCCTCCACGTATAAGTGGCGGCAATAGCAGCACTTGTGGCCGGGCAATCACTGGGAAGAAACAACCTAGTCGTGCGCTTCCTCAAGGGGGCCAGAAGGCTAAACCCGCCTCGACCCCCCTCTGTACCTATCTGGGACGTCTCCACGGTCCTGGAGGCCATGAGAGGGGCCTCTTTCGAGCAGTTTCAGTCTGCTGACCTGCTCAAAACTGCTCTCTTGCTAGCACTGGCATCAATCAAGCGAGTGGGTGATTTGCAAGCACTCTCAGTGAGCGCTTTCTGCTTTGAATTTGGGCCCAACGACTCTAGAGTCGTCCGTAAGCCAAGGCACGGGTATGTTCCTAAAGTGCTCTCGACTCTGTTCAGAGCGCAAGTCATTTCGCTGTCAGCTCTTCCCTCGTCAGAAGACGAAAAAGATGCGAATCTACTCTGCCCTGTGAGTCTATTTGGAGCGTTCTGCCCCCTTCAGGCAGTCAGAACAGCTCTTCGTATGCTTCGGTGGCCGCACCAGAAGTCTCACGGTCACGAAGCAGAGACTGTCACGTTGGATAGTTGATGCTATCTCACTGGCTTATGAGTCTAAGGGCCTCCGTTGTCCCATCAGAGCTCATTCCACGAGAGGCATGGCCTCGTCATGGGCATGGTCGAGTGGAATACCAATTGAAGATATTTGTGCGGCTGCAGGCCTGGCCTCACCGTCCACATTTATGAGGTTTTATAATATGGAAGTTCCCGTTTTGCAAACAAGGGTTCTTTCCGTATAAATAAAGTGCCTAAGCACAATTTCCACAACTATAAGGCCCAACGTCTGTCTGGTCCTGGGTGAACCTGAACTACAGTTCTATATATAACATAAAGAAGGAGCTTGGCCCTTTATAAGGACCATTCCTATATTTCTCTATATGAGGCTCATTACTGATCTGGCCTCTATGGGCTCTATGCACGGCGGTATTTCCGGTGAAGGTCTAAGGATGCTCGATAACTTCCGCCGATCGTAGAGTCCAATGCAATACCAAGAATTTATATTGAATGTTATACTCCATGGTTATACTAAAGAAACGTTAGTCACAAAAACAGACAAAACAGACACCCCTCGTTGTGTTTATGCTTCTTTTTAAAATTATATGAAATTAACATAACTACATATAAAATTACATCTAAACATATGAAAGTTTCGTTTCAAAGACGGGAGGACAGTACATTTTGAAGACTCTGCCATAATCCCGTTTTCCTCGGTTTTCCTCCGCTTTAATCTCCCCAACCGGAAACGGAAGAGCATCCTTGCGTCAAATGCGGAACTTATGCGTGCATATAGCCTATTAGGACTTAACTCTTCTATGAGCCTCGGGCACTTTTCCCTAGGCTATAGTATGGGGCGAAGTTTTATAAGCACACACAGCGTTTTGAAAGGGGTTCCCATAGCGTAAGCTAATTTACGCAATACGAGAGACCTCTCGACAGGGAACGTCTCGGTTACTCACGTAACCTCGGTTCCCTGAGAGTAGGGAACAAGTATTGCGTAACCCGCCGTGCTACTGTGCTTCGATCAGGGGATCGATTCAGTTGATTTAACCTGAATTCTATGGCGAAAATCGGGGCTTATATAGCTATAAGTTACGCCCATACTGGCCAGGCTTGTGCACAATTCATAATTGAATTGAGAAAGACTCCTGAATTCCAATTCAATTCTTAAATTTGAATTGATGTCAAAAACAGGACCTAGAATTACAATTCGAATTTGAATTAAAGGAAGCAGAATTGCGATTCAATAAAAATTCTAAGACATTCATATAGATATTTTAAGTGAAGTGTTAAACAATGAAGCTTGTCAGATATGATTGCATTAAAAATTCTATAAATTATATTAGTTTGAACTACTTGAACAGATTACATTAACAGGAAATATTTCCCCCAGCAATGTTAAAAGCTGTAGTCACAGAACAAATAATTAAGTTTGATTTATTGAAATTGTAATTTTGTGGAACATGATAGAACATGACTCCATTTCACAGAATAACTTAAGTAAATCTTTAGAAAACAAACAAACAATTTGAGGTGGACATTTGTTATATATATATATATATATATATATATATATATATATATATATATATATATATATATATTATATTTTTTTTTGAATAACAAAATTAATGTAACTGTATTTAATTGTATTACTGAGGTAAAATGTGTAATTTAATTAGTTACTAATCAAATTAAAAGGAAATTGCTTTACATTGATATAATAATGTAATGTATTGATAGTAATCCAAACCACTTTTATAATGGGTAAATTATAACAGTAAGCAATTACATTTCCAAAGGAACCTTCCTAACACTGAATGTATGTGAGATTCAACACTTTCTGTTGTGTGACTGTGTGGAATTTCTTTGAATTGTCATGAATTTAATTCCATTTCCTGTCATTCCAATTCAAATTCAAATTCAACTTCCGGTGGGGCGGAGTCAATTCAATTCAAATTCCAAATCATGAATTGAATGGAGGCCAATTCTGAAATTCTGAATTTTGCACAAGCCTGATACTGGTGGACTCTGACGTGCTCTGGCGCGAGGCGACCTGATTGGTTCTCGCATCTTAGCCGACGCGCCATAGGTTCGTGCAGTTGCCGCAGCAAAGCCAATGAGCACAGACGCTCAGCTATATGTCTGCTGTGCAAATTAAAAATTTGGCTTCAATATTCTCGCGAAAAGGAGTTTTCCCATAGCGTAAGCTAACTTAAGCAATACTCGTTCCCTACTCTCAGGGAACCGAGGTTATGTTAGTAACCGAGACGTTATAAAGCATTTTTTATAATATATTGCTTTAAAGCTTTACAGTATTAAACATGAAAAATCAGTGTCAATTTCAATTAGATTTACAACTTCAATTTCTACTATAAAGCAGCTCTCCAGTGTGTTCATGTTTTTACTAGCAAGCGAAACGTCTGACCTTGATTGACTGAACAGAAGAAATGAACTGAAGAACTGAGAAGATTGCCACATCACCGCCACTGGTTTTCCTATGGGCTTTTATAATGTAAATAGTTTTTTTGTAATTTATGAGTAACATAGGTCTGTGGTAAACATAACTTGATGATTCTTAACGTTTTGTTCTGCAAACTACATACACTCACACCCCAAACATTCTTATAGTTACTTATTAGAAATATACGTTTATTTAAATAAAAATAACAGCTTCAAAATTTGTGTTTTCGATATGGGTGTGTGTGTAAGTTTTATTAGGTTATGTTTACCACATATTTTATTTTACTCATAAATTGAAATTTATAAAACACCATTGGAAAATCTTGAGGGAACCAGTGGCGAATTAGTCTTCTGGTTGGGTTTTGACATTATCCTTGCACCACTTTCTTACATAATTGCCATGGACTAGTTGTTGTTTAGCAGCCTGCAATCTGTTTCGAACTCCAAACAAACTTCATTTGGCCTGAGTTTGTTCAAAATTACATCACAACAGTTTGGTCTTTGAGTTCACTTGAAGTATCGGGTGGTAACAAAACTGTCTGAGTATTGATTAACAATCCAAATGCTACCTGGTATAATTTTCATGGTTTTTTAAAGCAATATTATGTATTTTAAAAGATGGATTGTATATCTGTTTGAGCACAGGACACTGGCTGAGTGATGGATACAAATATTGATGCAGTAGAACAGAGAGAACAAATAAAACTGTTGATCTTCATATTAAATTAACATATTTAAGAATCATCTTGAGCCTAAATAAGATTATTATAATGCTCTGTCTGTAATTATAATCCAGAAATATTGTGTTTTTGTCAAGTGAGCTTACTAGGATTGTCTCATTGACCCCTATTGTTCCTAATAAGCCCACTAAGCTAAGAACACCGTAAACCTCATTAAACGGCTTTAACTTAATTAATTGTGCTCGAAACATTTTAATTCATAAACTTTAACCACTTAGATGATTTTCATTGTGGGGACAAAATGGACACACTGGGAAAAATAATTGTATAGTCCACTCTAAAAAATTAAGTTTCTTTAGATGGTTCCATGAAGAACCTTTAACATACATGGAACCTTTCCATTGATTAAAAAAATGTTCTTTAAGGTTCTTTAGATTATTAAAATGTTCTTTACACTTTAAGAACTGTTCACTGAAAGGTTCTTTAGGGAACCCATAATTGTTCTTCTGTAGCATCTTCCCTCATTTATTTCTAAAGATTTGTCCAGTTTGATCAGCTGCTCTTTAATTATTTAGGTTGACAAATAAACAATAATAAAACTTGTTAATTGAACAAAATGTAAAGCATTCATATATTAAAGCACACATGGTGGGCTTGTCTGGAACACAAGAGGGCTCATGCTGCCTCTACGGAAATTTCCTACTTCCCACTTCTAAAGTCAGGTTACAAGTTAGTCGCATTCAAGTGTTTTGTTGTCAGAAAGAACTGGAGTAATGGGGGACACCAGGTTGAATCTTGACATTTTTTTGGGAAAATCTTATTAAACCCAAAATGATATTTAGGATCCCATTCCTTGACAACCATATAAACAGTGCAGTGAATATCTCTAGATCGTCAGCTTGCTGACAATTCTGGAATTTCTGTCAAATACAGGCTATTTTTGCTGTGTATAAAACATAAACATACAAATGATTATTCATAGGCCCAGATGTAAATATGCACTACTTTAATGACAAGACAAGGTGATGTAGCCTAGCTGTTGTGGAATAATTTTGCCCAACTCGGGACATTTTTTGTATCAAAATTAACCCTGAGCTTCTCAGTGGTATATGGCTTGAGAGGGCCTTCATAACTAATTTTAATAGGAAACTCGTATTCACAATAATTCCGATAGCATGTGAAGGCAGCATTAAACAGAAAACATACCTTAGTTTAGCCTCAATCAGACTTGTCATATGTTTGCAGTTTTTATTTATTTATGACAAAACATAACATGTTTTGTTTAAATATTTGATTTAATATTCACTGTATGGGAACTCTTTTCAGATATTTATAGGCAAACATGCAAAACTTAGATTTAGCTGGGCTTAACAGGGTCGCCAATAAAATCATCAAAACAGATTCCTTAGAGTTTATTGGCTCAGGTGGAGTATGTGTACTTCTGTTAGTCAAGACATGCTCCGCCTACTCTTACACACCTAAGCACTGTGATTGGACACACAGGATGAAAAAACTTCTCGCACGCGTCTCTCACTCCGGGTGCAGTGAGGAGTTCTGACAGCCCTCGACACCCGGCTCCACCTCTCTCACACTGGGACGGATGGTGTGGGAAACCCCCACAGGGCTCCAGTGAACACACACACACACACACACACACACACACACACACACACACACACACACACACACACACACACACACACACACACACACACACACACACACACACACACACACACACACACACACACACACACACACACACACACACACACACACAGGCCCTGCGTGTATGACACTAAGCCAGTCAGTGGAAAAGTCTTCACCTCTTTAACACAGGCTGGCAGGTGAAGCTAAGCTCTCCACTGCTACCCTGCTAGAGAAGCCAGCCTGCCAGCATGGCCTCCAATCAGGACTGTCAGAATAATAACAGGTTTTTCGCTCAGGGGATGCACTCGGTTGCACCCTGATAAACATACACACGGTGAGATCTAGACAGTCTGCGGCTCTGCGCACACATGCAAAGATGGACATGCTGAGAAGATAGGGCTACTGTCTATGATCTGCTTACTACCTATATAGGCAGCTGTCTTTTAAAGCAGTGTCAAGACTGAAACAAAAGCTCATTAGTGACTGATTAGAAGACGGCAAACTCCACATAACAGACAAAGAGCGCTCTGCACTGGAGACTCGACTCGTGATTGACACGTGATTGAAGTAACAGCTTGATAATAAGTATAACACAACATTGGGTAAAATTATCTATATTTTTATAATCTTTAAAGGATGCTTTTTGGAATTGAACTGAATCATCTTGACTCAAATATTAGTAGATGGAGCGATACTCAATCATAATAATCACGCATTTAATACCTTATTGAATGAAATCATCTTGATTTGCAATCAATTTCAACAGAGTTTGTTTTTAGCATGGTGCTAAGCTAATGGGTTGGCACTCTTATAAATCATAACAATGATATTGGCTCTTTGTTTTGAAAAATAATTGTTTTAGATGTAGTCAACTATGTTATTGATGCTTATCAGAACTGAACGAAATCATTTCGACAATTGACTTTAACAGAGTCTGATGTTAGCATGTGCCTAGCTAACAACTGAACAACACTAAGAATAAAAATACACAAATAAAATCTATTTTTAATAACACTGACATTTTCAACCTTTTTCAGAATTGAACAAACATCTCGACCCTCATTTGATTTCAACAGAGTTTGCCGTTAGCATCTTACTAAGCTAACAGTTCGACACCAAAGCCGTAAGGCAAGTTTCAAGGTAAAAAATAAATAAAATAAAAATAAAATTCTGTGGTGCAGGGAAGGAGACCAGAGGCCGTTTATTTAACGGATGTCAATGGAGGAGAAGCTTCTCTATGCAGAATATACTACTTTTGTGGGAAAACAGCTTAGCATTTTATAAATTGACAGCCATCAGCTAATCTTCAAATGTTTGCCCTTAAACATTTGTTTTGGATTCATTTATTTTTAGTTTTTACACCAAAAAAAACCCCTGTTTTATAAGAGAAGTCACAGACAATTTTGTGAGAGGAAGGATTTGGTTTACGCATTCTCATTCATTTCTATGGTGTACACAAACAATAATTGGCTGTCGCACAACTCTAAACGAAATTCAATGACGTCAAGGCTGTAATGTGATTGGTTATCAAGGCACATGTGATCCAAGTTGGCCATTACTCTTTTGCAAGTGGTAGAGCTCTGGACCTTGCTATCAAATTTTTATGTTGCATATAAAAACATAGTGCAAACAAATATTGGATAAAATAGAAATTGATAGTGCACATACTGTAAAATAAAGCGCAACCATGAGTTTACAATCAACATTCACTTTTTCCACCATCTTGAATGCAATGTAAGTCGTATAGATAAAGCATCTGCCAGATGCATGTTCCTTTTGAAACTGTTTGCATCGGATACACGTGTATATTGACTTAAGGCACGGCTCACTCAATGGATCTTAGTGTAAACAGTGTGCAAACACTACAAAATGTAGCAGTTTAGTGTGTCAGGCAAACTTTAAACAAATAAGCTCTGCACATGAAATTACACTAATGCGAGCGGCATGTAATGAATACAGATGTTTTAGCAGCCAGACACGGAGACAGTCGTGTGTTGGACAATGAGGGGGAAAGTGGATGCCAACTACAGGGTACATGGCCCTGAGGTTACAGGCTGCTTGGAGAAGGTGTCAGGTAGCCTACGTTTCTCACACACACACACACACACGCCTGCGCAGTCGGATAACAAATCACTGCCGGAAGGAGGTCTGTGAAGCTCCTCGCCTTCCCTAATAACATTTTAGGAGATGCTTAAGCTGGTAAATTAGCGAATCTGGACCGCAGAGATATTATTTATGCTTGTCTGCAGTGGAGAATAAGGAGGCTTGATGGGTAAATGTGTTTAATTCTTGGAAGGGGCCGTTTTTCTCCACCACAGCATGATACGAGATTAATCCCTTGACAACCTTTGCGACTCACTTCAAATCGCTCGCAAATGTCAGCGATGCAGATTTGCAGTGGGAGAAATGCAGATGGAAGGAGCACAAAGATGCAAAAGCATTTGTCCACACAAATGCAAAACAATCTGATGTGATCTTATGTTCCTATCATGCATGCATACACATGCAATGCACTTAGAGATGTCTAAAATGAAAAATAGAAGCATTTTCAGACTTAGGACCCCGTTGTACATCTTAAATATTTCAAAATCAGAAAAATAGACAAATTAGACAACAGTGTCGCTAAATTCCGCTTTTCCATTTTATTAAACGTACCCTTCAGATGCTGAATGTTTGATTAGCTGGACATAGTTCAACGGCGATTCTATACTATGATTTTGTCTGCATTATTAACGTTCAGATACTTTAATTATGAAGACAAGGGCAAGGGTGAATCTCTGCCCTTGTCAAAAACAGTCTCGAACTGCTTTCCATTTGAAACAGGTTGTCAGAAACATGGAAATAATCTTATCCCGACACGGCAGGGGCGTTCCTTCGCTTACCCCTGTGTCTTTGGCAAAAGGGGATCCCCTATGCGCAAGGGCCTCTGCCACCCATCCCTCATGTGTATTCAGCCCCGCAAGCTGTGGCTCACAGGTTGTGTGTGTGTGTGTGAGAGAGAGAGAGACGCCTCTTGGTCCCAAGTCAAAGCCCGGAGCATCTGGATCACTTTCAGGGGACAGAATCTCTGCATGACCTGAGGAACCAGAGACATTCCAACTGTCAACACACATCCATCCTCTCCCCCCTTTCTCTCCATTAATTCTCTCATTCTCTCTTTCCCCTGCGTATGTTTTTCATCTCGAGCCGCTCCACAGCTGGGAGCTCTAGAGGGGAGCTGAACACAGACAGTAATTAGACTGTAAACACTTCCGGATATCAGAGGACTTTAAAGGGTCGAGAATCACCAAAACTAAGAATCTGAAACAAAAGGCACTGACTTCTGTTTGTTTTCTTTCTTTTCTTTGAAAGAAAGAAAAAAAACACTGAAATGTGACAGAGTTGAACTCAGAGTTGACATCCTCAAAACAAAGTTCTAATGTTGCATTATAAACTGAGAATTCAAAACAGAAAATGACAAGGCGGCTGTTTCCACGGAACAAGTTATATCTGATAATTACTGTTATTTGCAATATTTCAGACACACCAATTATGTCTGTCTAGAGTTTTTTTATGCATTTCTACTCTCAAAATAGCTGTATATGGACAGTGTGTATAAAAGACAGACAATTTTTATCACTAAAAATCATCCTTAGAGCTATTCTCCTCTTTTTCATTTCTTAATGTGTAGTTGACTTTTAAGGAAAAATGTACACATACAAAGAAAAAAATTAGGTATTACAGCTTTATAATGTACAGTATGAACAATTAATATTGAGATTTGCTAAAGATTACAGTTAACAGTGTTATTAAATGATCATTGTTTCTAGAGATAAACATTAGTTGAATGTTAGATGACGGGAAAGGTAATCTAAATGTAAAAATATGTTTCTCCCAACAATTAAATTTCCAATATTGACCAATACTGATAAATATAGTTTTAAAATGAATATTGACATGTTACAGATATTCTGTAACTTAATGGGTTAACAGGAGTGAAATACATTTTCTAACAGAGATTTCTCAGCTTCAAGAGTCTGGTTTCTGCAAAGACAAACATGATCCTTTCTTCCATATAAGAGCATTCAAACTTAATTCTCCTTTCCAAATTCTTCAAGTTCATTTAATGTGACCTGTGATCTTTTATCGGAGCTGGAGTCTGGCTCGTCTCCTCGAACACATCTCTCAAACAACACAAGCATTCAGGATGTTCTCAATGCGATCCCATTTCTTGTCAAAACAGGGGAAAAAATAGCGGGTTTGACTTGCATTTTTGGCTTAGAAGATATTTCTTTTAAAACATCATAATCCATAAGCCTATGAAACATGCAGGAATACTCTGTCCATGTGAGTATCTGCTCTCTCAGTCCATCAGCTTGAAAAATAATACTACGATTTGACTGTTTCACGCTTTATTCACCGAATTCTCTTGAGTTATCAAATAATATTCAAGACAAAACCAACATTCCCCATGTCTGTGTGTACTGTGGCTCACTCAGGCAGCCAGGCGCAGTAGTTTGTGGTGAACAGTGTCCCCTTGCTCTTATTAAAGGACTAACCGCAGGACTAACAGACACCGCTGGATGACCCCACATCTGTTCGACAGGCCCGCTCTGTTGCGAACAACGCTCGGCGCTCAACAATTACACAACCCTGGGATTTATCTGGCCACGGTTAAATCCATGTCGCTCAAAATACCGTGTGTGCTCAATGCACTGTAATCCCCGGACACTGGCGCAAATCCTGTCGATCTCGTGGTCTCTGATGTCTTGTCTGACCCTTCTCATCTCACTCTATCATGGCAAAGGCAACTAATGTGTCCCTCATGCAAATAACATTAGCTGGGATGTAAAAACACCTACCCTTTCATCCCTGATGGACTTATTCTCCACGCCAGATGCTCCAACTTTGAAAGAATCAGTCATAATTGAAGCAGAGACATGCGATGGTTTTAGATGTTCTAGCCAACATGAAATCAAAATGTATCCTATTTACTCCCTTAATGCATGTTCCTGGTTTTATTATGACTAATTCATTTGTACATGTTGTTCTAAAGAAACAACTTTGAAATCTTTCATCGAAATCTACAACTTTCTTTTCTGCTGACTTCACTTAAGCCTTATTAGATAATGCTAATCAATATATTTAGGCTTCATTTTGCGTTTGGTCTGGCTGGACCTTTTTCACAAACTAAATCAGTTCTGATGGTTAAAATAGTTATATTTATATTCTTGTTTAATATGCTGTTTCACATGACAGCACATCGTGGATGTAAAATGGGTTGTGAACAGCAATTCACACTGACTTTTTTTTTTTCAAGCTAGGGTCCTGAGACCTTTGAATGGGTGCAAGAGCTTCCATGATTATTTTTAAAAGTATATGTTGCTCTGTCAAAGTTTAGTTAACTTAATTTTTATCATAATTACTGATGTTGATTTTGTAACTGTTTCCATTTTCTAAGTTTAATCACAATTAAACATATTGTTTGATTACAAATAATTTAAAATGATAAATGTTTCTCTCGGTACTTTCTAATAATTGGTGGGAAAAAGATACTAAGTTATGTTTTATTATTAAATTTGGCTTCAGTGCACATAGGCAATATAAAACCCAATTATTTGGAAATCTACAGATATTTCTTGCAAAAACACATGAAAATATATAACGTCCTTGAAAGGGGTCCCTCAATAAAGGGTTCTTAATATGTGGTGATCCATGACATCATAAAAAACAACAACTGATGTTTCGAAAATGTACCATTGTTAATATTATTATCACATACATCATGAATGCATTTTATGCAATTATAAGGCTTTGAGGCTGTAAACCTTTACTTCTGAACGAGGGCACGTCTATGAGGAAAAGTGAATATTAAACAAATTTCCGCTACAAAGTCAACAGCTGGCAATAGCGGTCACCGCACTGAGGGCATGAGCAATGCTGCCCCAGAACATGCCAGTGGGGCCTCTCTCATTCTGGCAAATCAAAAAACAAATATTTGCCAGAAAAAAAAAACAAACAAACTCAAAAGTCTTCAAGCACAGAGCAAATGGCGACCGGGGCAAATTAAAGATGCGCTTCAGTGCACTGTCAGTGAAAGGGCGAATACAAGTCTGAGAGGGGGAAGGTGGTGCCTTTCTTCGGCTAGTGTGACAATTCCACATCCTGAAGAGGTCAGCAGTGGGCTTTTGGAGTCAAGGGGATGTATGGAGGTACAGGACAGAGCTGCATCAAGGGATCATGGTTTGGTTGGTTAGCAAAGCCGAGTTAGTCTTTTTTCCCCCTTTCCTTCACATATGAGTGAAACGGCTTCTCGAACAAGAAAAAAAATGTAGGGCGATGACTGACTTCATTTTGTTTATCTGGAATTGATTGGATCATGTGGTTTGCTATTGCTGCGATCTCATGTGAGAGACAATTTGTCCTGCCCGTTGAACGTCATCAGAAAAGAAATGTTGTTGCAAGAGGGAGGGGAAGTTATTTCAATTAAAGATTATGAGCGCACATGAATTAAAAATATATAAGCATATGCATGGATAAATAATTTATAATAGGCTAAATAAATACTGCAATATATTTCTTTAAAAAAATAAGAATTCTTGGCGATTAACAGCACTTGGACTTTCTGGAAATTTCCTCATTTTGCCAGTAGGTGGCGATAATGGACTGAGTCACTGAATCACAAATTCAAACAATTCATTCGAAACACTGATTCATTCGGAAATGATGCCACCACTGCATACTGTTGGGAGACTCGCGACGGTTGATTGTGACCTAATTTTGCAAACTGGCAAAACTAGAATGTAAGTCACTCAACATTAACTTATTGCTTAGTGAACTATTAAAGCAATACCACACGATAAAGAGTGCGTTGGTCTGTATAATGTCCTTTACGCAGCACGATGCACTGGCCAATGTTTTAGCAAACCCGTGCTAATATTCGGAGCTAATTTTACAGCATATTTGCTCCTGTGAAATTGCTTAATATTGCTGTCTTGCCATTGAAAGCAACGGTAATGCTAACTGATATATTTCTCCAGGAATTATAGACCTCATTAAGCTGCAGGTGTTGCTGTCTGGCTGGAGTGGGACTTTGGGAGTGACTATACAGATGAGCGGTGGCAAGATGCGTAAGTAATGCACTTATACGTGAGATACAGTAGGACGTTAGTCATTTCTGTGTTCTTTTGTCCAGTTCCTCAACGGAAAAACAAAACTAAAAAAGTAAATTTTGTATAGCAGAAGTTTTAACGTCACGTGACTCACGTCTTACCCATAGTCTGTAAACGAAGATCATTTTACCACGTGATAAATCGCGTCTTTAACCTATTTGTTTTGGATGCACAGTTGCACACTCAGGCTGTTGGGGTCTCCAGGGACCCTAGAGGCTCAGACAATAAAATGTGTTTTAATTAAACCTTCATAATGTAATTTTGTTTAAAAAGCAATTTTAAATGTCGCTAACTTTTAATGTTTTTACTCTCTTTTTAATGTATTGCTTGGTGGATTTAAGTTTTTTTTTTTTAATATAGGCTATACAAAATGTAAAAATATATTTTAAAATAGGTTTTTATATAAAAATAACTTTAAAATGTAAAATTCACATTAGAAAAGATCCATAATTCTCATTTTCAATCATGGAGATAACATGGACACTGCCATGGTTTAATGGAAAATTGCTGCCATCAACTGGAAAATGAAAATAACATGAAATTTCAACTTCAAGCAGTAGATGGCTTACTCAATGGCTCATTTGCTATTTCCTCATTGGTATACATGTTTTCATTTTAAGTTTTTAGACATTCTACAATAATTATTACATTGTTTAAAGTTTAGCATTTTTTATTATTATTTGTTCTCCGTATTGGATGTGTTGTGGTATTGGCCCTTCATTTTGTGAGTGTTTTCTGCATTGTAACTGAATTTGTTTTGACAAGTTATGTAACAAAAAGCTATTTTATGGTCTCCCATTGATGTCTATGAAAAATGTATTTATTTATATATTTATTGACAGATTAAAAAAAAATCCCCCCAACACTGCACAAATGTAGAGTAAAAAACAATAATAAAGTGAGCAATATTACATTTGTTTAAAATTACATCATAAGTCTGAGTGCCACTTTTTTTTACGCTAACATACCAGATATCATTCCAATTTATTTTTTTTGTTTGTAGAGTTAGCAAGTGTCAAGTCTCATGCCATTTACAGTAGATGAAGGGAATTAAAAAAAATAAAAAAATTCAGCAAACGTCATTTGAGGTCAAAACGACCCCGCATAGCTTAGAAGAGTCGCCATTGAACCTTTTTTCTGTAATACTGCAGTATTAATGATTAATTAATGAATTATCAGTGTACATAATTACTTTTTTTTTTAAATTCATGTAACCTCATAACATTTAATCAAAATAATTTCCCGGATGACATGGGCTGTGTTCGAACTTCAAAATCGCCCCCTATCCAAAATAGCCTACATTCACTATTCCCTACATTACTCCACTAATATAGTCCACTTGAAGGAGTGAGTGAATTCGGACAGTAATTGTGCTTAAAGGGTTGCTTTTACATAGTTTGTGCTTGCCGTTTAATAATCATTTGAAACGTTTTCGTTTGGAAAATGAATGGATGGAAAATTCAGCTGGGTCCATTGTGTATTTTCTAGCCGTTGAGCGAACTTAAGTTGTACACTCGTTATTGTGGGATTGAATGAGTGACTCAATAACGTCCTCTATGATTTTGGACACAACTACAAATGGCAGTGCCCTATTTAAGGTACACCCGGATGTGTTCTTGATCCACCCCTTTTATCAAGGATGCATTGAGAGGTGACTTATGCGGACTTGAGACAGTTAGGTAATGGTATCCCAGAATGCATTTCACACTTACCAGCAAGCGTCAATAGCAGAGAAGAAAACCTGCATAATTTAAAAATACTACTGTTATTGTGTCACGAAATGTAGTTTTTCAGGTGAGAATGTAGTTGTTAACTCAAATCTGTGGTTAATTTATAAAGATAGCACCTGTTTGAAAATTTTATCTGACGTTTTCGGAGTTGTGAGATCCAGGCGATCTCTGGGTGCTCATTAACCCCGTCTAGAACAGCCATACCTCGGCTAGTCTTTCTGATGTTTGCTGCTGACTCTGATGTATCATTAGATGCATATCATCTTGTGTATATCTAACGGACGATCTTTGGTCTCATGAATCTATCATTTGTTTCCGGGCAAATTGTTTTGGCTGAGGGCAAAGTGAGTTTCCTACTATAGTGTTTGACTTGTTTGCTTTATTTCTTATTGTATAGCTTCTTATACCTTTTACCTATACTTTTATAATTGCTATTATTGATCATTAAAACTGGAATTTAACAAAAAGAGACAGGGATGTGTTTGTCATATTTAATTTGATTACAGTGAAGATATTCAGAGTAGCCTACATATGCACATATTACCTGAACCACAAATTAATATGTAAAATATAAACAAATAGAGGCAGTTTTATATTTCGTTTGTTATAAATATACATGTAGCGTAGAGATAATCAATGTATGCGTTGCCTGAACCACATTTGTGTGGCTAATAATGTTTAAGATTTTTTAAATGAAAACAAAGAGGCAGGGTGGTGTTTTATAACATATTTAGTTTTATTGTAGCCTAAATAATATACATACATAGATAGAGTAGAATGCTGCTGTTGCATTTGCAGAATTATCGAACTTGGTAGTCCAACTTTGCTTAGTTGGTTTTCAGAAACACCCAACCTGTCACTAACATGAGATCACAGCAATAGCAAACGACAATTCCTGATGGACAAAAACAAGTCCCGCCCTATATTTTTCCTTGTCTGCGAAGCCATTTAAAAAAATATAGATATGCTGAACTAGGGCTGTCACTTTTGTGAAAAAATCCTGTTTGATTTTTGAGACATAAGTGTTCATTGAATCGATTGTAAAATCGATTTTCCGTGTCTAAAGACGTTTCAATTTTCAACACCAAATATAGGCAAATCCATTGACAACTAACACTAACAGGCATACTTGCCAACCTTGAGACCTCAGAATTCGGGAGATACTCAAGAAGGGGGGGGGGGGGGGGGGGGGGGGGTTGGGGGGAAGGGGGGATAATGGAATCATATATCACAAACGCAAAAAATTTTTTACAATATTTTTTGTAATAATTATATTATATTATATATATATATATATATATATATATATATATTATGAGAGCAATTTTCACTGACAGCAGCCACGAATTACTTACAAGTGAAGTGTAAATACATACTTTATCCGTGTTTCTGCTTGTGCTTTCATCACACATCAGTCAGGGCTCTCAAGTATCACGCATTGAGCGTGACAGTCACTCATTTCGGTCTTGTGTCACGCTCTCTCCCGCCACACATTGTATTTCTCCCCGTATTTCTCACGCTCAAAAACTATTTGTAATATATTTATGCCCCGGCGTGGAACCGGCAGGAATCAAGCGCGTCTCCTATGGTGTTTTTCGTCTGGTGTTGTTAGCCAATCAGAAAATAGCACTATTGTTTCTGGGTAAGATTTAACGCAACAACCAACGACACCCCATCGGCTGGGTGTCACTCTCGCACCCACACTCGGAAATCGGGAGAAATTCGGGAGAAAGGTCGGTCCGGGAGATTTTCGGGAGGGGCTTTGAAATTCGGGAGTCTCCCGGAAAAATCGGGAGGGTTGGCATGTATGCTAACAGGCATTAGGACGAACGTGAAGAGGGTGCTTGAGACGCGCAGCGCCCACAAGTCAGCAATATTCCTGATGATTTCGTGCACAATGACAAAAAGGAGTGCAACATTCAGGGATTGAAATTAACACCCTCAACTCGCCAAATGCGGGTAAAAATTAACTTTGGCGGCTAACGCTGTCAAATCAAGAGGCGTGCGTCTATGTTTACTCACTTTCTTTGCTGTGGAAGTTCGTGTAAGCCAAATCTGTGTGGATTCAGCGCAAATACACAACTCGTGAGTCCTCCTCATAGAGATATACACATCTATGAGTCCTCGTGATATATTAAATACAGCGTATTGCGCAGAATCTGCGCATTTCTGGCTTACTTGAACACACACGTCACTAAGCAACGGCTCTGGCAACAAATAACGGCGCGCTTGTTCACTTGCCTTGAAGTAATAGCGAATATTAAAAAGCATTTGGTTAACAGAAAAGACATTATTATTTTCCAACATCCTACATGTTCTACTGATCTGTCCACCTAAAACGCATTTTTGGTTAAAAAAATATATATATATATAAAAAAAAGGCCGTTAAAATCGATTCCCTATTTTCGTTTCGATACTTGTTGTTGGTTGGTCCGATCGATTGTGCAATCGGTTTTCGAACGTAAAGTGACAGCCCTAACTGCCAGTCGTGTTTTTTTCATCATAAAGACTCTTCTCATGTTTTTGCATAAAGATGCATTTAAAGTCCCCGTGAACCATAAGTTGCAACCGACTTTACTTCAGTTGTGACATATTTCCAAGTGAAAGGAACATTGAATAGACGGCAGGTTTTTATTTTAGCACACCTCCTCTCCATCCCTCGCTCATAGCAGACTGACGGTTGGAGGGGAGTGGTTAAAGAGGTATTCAACCCATGCCGTCAAACTGACATCATCGGAAAAGGAACGCCATTCCAGAGCAGAAGCAATTTTTTTTTTATTTTGATTAAAGATTACCACGACAAAATTATTTTTTGTATGTATTAACTTGCACGGACTAATTGTTCTCCACAAGACTGGTGATGTGCTTTAACAAAGTAAATAGGTTCAATTTTGATTTCATGACGACTTTAAAAGTTAATGGCCAAATCAATGTATCTTTATTTAAAATTTAAAATGTTGCAGAATAAATAAATATTGTTCATATGGTTACATATTGATTATTAATCGCTTAAACCCCGTCGGTCTTGCACGTTTGTCATGTTAGTAGTTTTTTAATACTTTCTATTAGTTTTTGTTCTGAATTGAATCTTTTCATCCAAAGAGTTACACTGCTTTTCTATTGTTATTTATTTAAAGCTACAATATGTAATTTCTTCGCCTCAAGGGGTCGCTAACCTTTTACAATAACAAAGGCATAGATTGATGACACAGTAAATGAGTGTGAAATCATGGAACTTGTTAACTTGGTAATACCAGACTCTGCTACTTCACTTTGCTTCGTAGACAGAGTCTGGAATAGCATAATAGAGAAGTTTTTTTCTCTCTCGCTAGGGGGCGCTTGTCTGAAGTTTTAAATCATTGGTTACCCGTAAGCCAATCAGATACGTTTATTTATGACGTATGTTATGCGCCGACACAGCCGCATCGAACCACAGACATCATGCATCGAACTCAAATCTATGATTGAACTTCCACTGTAAACCTGCTGTAAACACTTGATGATGCGAGCGAAATACCGGAGTGAACACGGCTGCAAACGACTTTTTTGATCGGTGAGTGATGTGAAAGAGAGAGAGAGAGAGAGCGCGCCCCGGCCGCGCACTCTCACGTCTTCAAACAACACGAGCGCTGTCTTGCTTTCTCTCCCTCGCGCATATTAATCAAAATCAATCGACAAGATAGTAAAAGGTTGGAGGACCGCGGTTTCACGTGGAGCATTTGGAGATTTTTAGAGATTAGAGACTCTAGGAACAACATCTCAATGAACAACATCTCAACACTAAATTATAAGGCCTGTCTCATATAGACGCCTGTCTCAAATACAAGCCGGTGCAGTTTGACGATTTGGGCAAATAAAAGCCCAGGCTATTATTTGAAGTTTTACGGTTTTTAAGACCTGGAAAAGAAAGGAGACACTGACCTGTCAAAAGGCTCCCCAGTTTCTCGCTGACGATCGGTAATAGTTGATAAATTAAACATTTTTCCAAAAGGAGTAGGGCCACAACATCACCTCCATTCAAAATGTTTAATACACACTCTTCTTGTTCGGGCTTCAGTTTGCTAATGCCGGGAATATTCTCCACAACAGAGCGAATTGCATCCGCGTCTCCATATCCGTGGTCGTTTTCGATTTCCCTGACCTAATCTTAAACTCGGCGATTAGCGACTACGTCACTAATTACCATTACTGTGGTATGAAGTAGGGCGCGATTGCTAATGAGAGACAGATATCAGCGCCACACGCGAGTCCCGCGGACATAAAGGAATTAGGACATTTCATTCTACCGAACTACCCGCCGCAAGTGCTGAATTACTCCTCACACAGGTCAGTTTATTTGACGAATTGAACGTGAGGTAACGCATCACTGTTTTACTTGGTCTAAATTACACTATAATACTTTTTAACTAATAAATTTTTGGATATTTTGATCAAAATTCTTACATATTGTACCTTTAAACATACGGTAGATGGACATTAACTGTTGTGCTTGAGTCTTGCGTCTTTGGCACTTAAGTAGTTCATCTGTACCTCAAAACATCTATACAGTACTTCGCGTTTCTCCATTCCTTTGCCTTCCGTCTCGCATTTTTAAACACGAAAACGTGTTCTGTGTGAATCACCTCTCATCTAGTAACAATGACAAGAGTGATATCCAGGACTGCAGCCTTGCTTTTAATCACACATTTGTTTATTCTGATGAGTGGCCGACTGCCCCCCCTTCCTTTGTGCGTTAACATGCAGCGCTGTTCCCGTAAGCTTTTAGAGATTTGTTTATTTGTGTTGCGGCTCGTTTTGCAGCTTGCGAGTGACCCCACCCAGTTTTCACAAGAGCTCCTGACAGCAGGCCTGCTTAGCAGCTCCACTCTCAATTAACATACTATTAGCATAATATTAGCATGTGTGGATTCGGGTGTTAATGGCTGGAGAAAAATGCTTCAAAAATCAATTTGATAAATTACAAATGGAGGCCAGCGGGTGCAAACGGTCTCCTCACATACCGCTTAGTCAAGCTGTTCTCTGGATAAAGCACAAACACAGTCAAACTGGTGGTACAAAATGTTAAGCGCTGTATCAAGAACTTTTAAAACTGCTGAAATTTGTGGGGGTATTTTTAAACATATTTGTGCGAAAATTACACGTGAACAAACAGAATCAACAGCACAAAGAGCTTTTCGTAACGTATATGAGCGTATATAGTTTCGTGTACGCAGTCATTTTTCTTGCAGTATAAAGTTTGGCCCCTATTCTGGCTTCATTTTTTAGCCTAGAAAGAGACAGTTTGACAAAGTAAAATGACCAAGCAGAGTTTGTTTACACTTGTCATGACTCATGTTGAGGTGTGGGACACAAAATTATAAAGCAACATTCAATAAATTTAAATAATGCAGCAGTCTTTATTAAAGGGGTCCTATTATGCATTTTTTTCACATTTTCTTTACTGTGTAACATCACAACATTTAATTTCATCAAGAGGTGCATCAGTTTTTGGTCAAGGATTTGTATTGACAATGCAAGAGTCCAGCACTCTGTAAAGTCTCCTCCAGCACATCCCAAAGTCTGGACTCAAAGGTGCTAATTCATGTGTGAAAATGATTCTTCATGCTCCCTCCCCATTCTTTCACAATTTGAGCCTGATGAATCTTGACATTGTCATCCTGGAATATGGCCATGATGTGTCTTCCTACATGATTGTTTAAGAAATGAAAAGCTACACACTCCATCAATTAGGGTTAGAAGAGATGTTGCCAAACATATCACATGCTAGAAACATAATCACGGAATCGTAGACTCTTAAGCATTTGCCTATTTAAATCCAAACAGTGTACAGTCCAGGAAGCGTATTTTTTAATATAATTTGTATGGAGTTATAGGCTGTGATACTATGGACTGTGGGTGTGCCATCTCAGGCTGAGACATTCTGACATAAGACCTGAGATGAGAGCTGGCAAATTTACAAAACAGAGAGATGCAAGGCAGTCAGTCTCTCAAAGACAAAATATGATTTCATATGAATGAACATTAATGGGGGGTGGAGTAGGCCAGCTGTTGATGAAGTCACTGAATGAGAACAAACTTAATGTGTCGTCTGTAAGGGGAAATATGTGTCAGAGCTGATTGGACAGCAGCCTAGGCTGTGCTGTTCCTCTCAATGCCATGCCTGTCTCTCACCTACTGCTAAACTGAAGCAAAACAGCAGAATAAACAATATACAGCTGTGTTTGCAGGTCTAGCACATCCCAAGACCACACATACACTGAATTCTCAAGTTTTGACAGGCTAAGAAACAAAACATTTTCATACACATTGTTCATATAAAGGTGCACTCAGTATTTTTTTCCTTATTAAAAACATTTTACACTTAAAGTCCCCATGAAATCAAAATTGACCATACTTACTTTGTTTGCCTAAATTGATCGTATTGTGGTGAACAATTCATCCATGCAAGTCAATTTACACAAATTTTTTTGGCTTCATAATCTTTAATCAAATTCTGAAAATGCCCCTCCCCTCTGCGTTGGAGGACCTTGCCCGATGACGTAGGCTTGACGGTTTGGGTGTCTGTTTAACATCCGTAACGCCCCTCCAACTGACATTAGACAGGCACACACAGCGTGTGAAAGGAGAGATGGCGAGGAGGTGCATTTTTCTAGATCCAATCAGGTGCTAGTTGAAAAAAAAAAGCCACGCTCACTATTTTGCCTCATTTAGTATTCCGTTTCTCTCGGAAATACGTCACAGCACTGGAGAAAAGCCGTTTGCAACTTCCGGTTCACGGGGACTTTAAAGAAATTAATATTACAAAATTTTTAATTAATAATACTAAAAAATAAAATCTAAAATCACATTCACTCACATGAGATGAAGACTCCACAGTTGTATGTATCAGTAGCCTAATTAAAGCTGTTTTATTTTACACCAGGGGTCTGTAAAAAATATTTATTATAAATATAACACTGTGGTGCTTTTTTACTTTTACTTTTAATCAACATCATTATGTGAAATAATAAAATTATCTTAATATCCTGGTTCAGACAAGGATTTTAAAATTATTTTTTATTCAACAAAAGTTCCTGAAAATGTTATAAAATATATATTGAAATATGTACATTTTATAATTTGCGCTCTGAAAATCACATTATTTAACTTCCACACAATTTTAGGAGTCAGTTGCCACAGTGGTAACAAGGAAGTGTTTGATTTTGTGTCAATGCAAATGTACATTTGTTTGTATAGGTTCTCTATAAACCTATGGTATGTGTTATGAAACACGGTAGCCCAAACATTTATTAATATCAATGCAAAAAATAAATAAACAAAATAAAATCATGCAAAAAAATAAATAAATAAATTCCTCTAACACATTTAGGCTAGTACATCTATATATTACTATATTAAAGGTGCTCTAAGTGATGTCGGGTGACGTCACTTCTTGTTGACGTTTAAAGTATTGTCAAACAAAACGGAGTCTAGCTAGACCCTTCCTCCTCCTCATCCACGCACTAACCCCCAAACCCTTCTTGACGGTTATTAGCTGGAACATAGGGATGCTCGATTATGGAAAAAATCATAATCACGATTATTTTGGTCAGTATTGAAATCACGATTATGTAACACAATTATTTCACATGACTTTGTTGCATGTGTTGCATTTATTAAAAAGATTTATTTTAACAATTCTTAAAAAATCTAAATTTTAACATTTATTGTACTTTAACTATTAAAATAACAATATAACAGATAATACTTCAATAAGTATTTAATAATTCCCACAGGTCTACCACTTATAATGTGGGAAATTCCCCCCCCCCGCAAACATTGATTCACTTTAGCATGTAGATTGTATGAGTAGCCTTAATTATTTATTGGAAATTATTTATTGGAAAAATAAATTAATTAATTGGACAGCCCTAGTTTGTTTCGTGGTTGCCGTTTTTGTTTTTGTTGCAGTTTGTGGAGCCTGGGGTGTCTGCAGAGACCACTTTTTTTTTACAGTGTGTTCAGGGGACAGGCAGCTAGCGGATAGTGAGGAGATGTTTGCTGTATGTGACAAAAAATGTTTTGGCTTAAAAAACGCGTGACATCGCTTAGAGCACCTTTAATATAGAAACATTTTATATGAATATTTCCAACATTTCTGCCCAAACTGTTTGTTTTACTACAGTACATCTATGAGTTTTAGAGTGAAATGTCTTCTAACTGGTTGGTTTTTGGAATAATGTTTCTCCTGTTTTTTTCGCCTCAATATGTTGAGAATGTTAGCGCCGTTTCATCTGGCTTTAAACTAGTTTAAATCACAAAGTCGTATGTTTATAATAGAGATAGAGAATTCTGTGCTGAGAATTCAAAAAGCTTCTCACTGGATCACGCAGCTCTGTTTAATAATGGTCTCGAGATGGAAATCAGCCCACACTGGAACACAGCTGCTTTGGGCATGCTCGCTGTTTATTGGGCCGAGCTGATAAATGCTGCGCAGTTCAAACAAGCTTCCTTACGCTTTTGCAGCGTTTGCCATTTGATGTTTCTCATATGCAACGCAAATGACATTAAAGAGGGTTGGGTAACTTTGTTGTAGCACCAGTGCGAAAAAGGTAGCAAAACGTTGTAATTTAGTAGCAAAACGTTTGTAATAAGTCTGGAGCCCCGATTTACTGTGGATCTAAGGATTTCTATGGCAATGACGTTGCTTTGGTACTGTAGGTATACAACAAAAACAACAACAACCTGAACATGGGCTGGTTTGCAATACAGATGTTGTCGGCAGAAACATAGAGGCTGGTATGCGTGGTTTTATTCTGCGCTGTCGCCTCCGCCATTTTCAAAACATGATGTATCCATTATCCACAAGTTTCCTACGTCCCATGAGGCCTTGCGTCAAAAGTCTTCCGGTTCAAAGTAAACAAGCAAGACGTGACACTCATTCATTCATTCGACTATTGATTAATCATTAATATTTATATTAAAATGTATTATTTAATTTATTTAACTTTTTATCAATTAAAAATGCAATGAAAATACAAAAATACAGGGTGTTTTTCCACGATGAGTTCTTTATTACGAGAAGATTAACTTGTGGCAGTTAAACTGGACGTTCGGTTATGGCTAAACTTGAAGATATGCGCTGCGGTGCTCTGGAACGGCGTTCCAGGTCGCCGTTTCTTAAACAGAGACCCTTGTTTGTTCCTAAATAGTAATAAAAAAGAATCATGTTAAATAGGGCTGTAACGATACGAGATATAAAACCGAAATCGCGATACTCAGAGATCCACGAACCTGTGTCGCAGTGAGGGAAGGCAGAATCGCCACACTCCCAGAGTTATCCTTTCCGTCCAGATCCAATATAGCTGCCATATCTTTACTTTTAGTATTATTTGAAGTTAACATTATAAAATACGTACCTACACCACAAAACTAGTTGAGGATAAATTATTTAAAATTGGGCAATTCCTGTGTTGGACGTGACATTTGCAGTCAAAACCTGAAATATAAATTCTCAGAAAATGCATTTAATATAGGCTATTGAAACTTCTGTTTATATACCATACTCCATTAATAAAGGAGTCCATACATTAGAAAAATATAACACATGCATTTTATATTTAATATGAGGGAAATACACATGAGGGACGTGACACAAAAAAATCTTTACCTTTTAGGTTCCAAAATATTTTTTAGTAATTCTGTGAAATGTGTGAATTATACTGCACAAAACTAAAGTAATACTACACACCGGATGAAGAAAGGTCGTTCTGCCTCCACCTAAGCTCCGCCCACAGAAAAAGTCACCGGTGTTTACCAACTGAAAAGGGGTCTATAGCAACTGTAAACATCTGGGGCCTCATGTACAAAGACTTGCGTTGAATTCATACTAAAACATTGCGTACGGACAAAGCTGTAAATGTGCGTACGCACAAAAAAACAGATGTATGAATCTCTGCGTACGAAGGATCCCGCATATTCTCTTTGTACAACCCAATTAACGTAAAATTTAGCGCACATGCACGAGCACAACGCCCCACCCTTAATTAAATAAATTTAAATATGGTAATGAGCCCACTTTGGCAAAAGAAAGCAGTAAGAAAATGGCTAAAGCAAGCAGCAAGAATGAAACTTTACAGAAAGTGAATTGGAGGTGCTACTATCGGAGGTAGAAAGGAGAAAAAATATTTTATTTGGAACTTTGTACTACAGAATTAATAACAAAAGGAAAAAAATATGAGTGTGAGAGTCTGGCTGATGCCGTCAATCCGTTGGATCTAGTGATGTATGTCTCGAGACCGGTCTTGGTCTCGAGACCCGTCTCGGTCTTGTCACGGCCTTGACGGTCTTGGTCTTGGTCTTGTCTTGGTCTCGGACCTCTCGGTCTTGTCTAGGTCTCGCTGTCTCAGACCGACATAGTGGTCGGGGGATTTAGCAATACAATACTACAATATCCACGACGATATCCGCAACGGATTGAAGCGCGCGTCCGAGTGAAGGCAGTGTGGTGTGTGTGCGCGAGCCACACGAGAAAACACTGTATCCGCGTGGTCATACATTTAAAAAACTTGATTTAAAAAACACACATCATGTACAGTTTTTGATGTATTCATATTTAGTAAAACACATATCAGTGACATGATGGGTTTTAACTTCATTCAGGAGATTTTGGGTAACTGCACAACTGACAGATGACTTTGAGTGCACCGTGTGTGTGTGTGTGTGGTGTGTGTGTGTGCGTGTGTGTGTGTAACCATAGCGACAAAACGACCAACTTTCGGATCCTGCATAATATAATATATCCCTATAATTTCGTTTTTAAAAATATAATTATGTATTTAAAAGTTGCAGAATGGATTCATTTGGAGACTTCGAAATTGGCAGAGATGCAGGCAATGCAAAACAAAATCTTACAAGTTATTGCTTAGCTTCAACAACACTAGTCTGTTTTTTCCCCCTCCGGTCTCGACCTGGTCTCGGTCTTGGTCTCGACTTGGTCTGTCTTGGTCTCAGTCTTGGTCTTGTCTTGGTCTCGATACCCTCTGGTCTTAGTAGTGTCTTGGTCTCGGTTTAGGCGGTCTTGACTACAAGTCTAGTTGGATCCGTAAGTCGCTGTAAATGACCTTAAATAGAAATGGTCTGATATAAAGGTGGATGTTAAACGGAGAACTGCTGCGCACCGAAAGTGTGGTAAAGGGGTCGATGAACTTACACCCTTTGAGCAGAGAGTTGCCTCAATTATGGGTGACACTTTACTGTCTCTGGAGTATATCTGCTGCTGTGGGAGACTCGGATTTACTACAGGACTGCCACGAAGGTAACCAATTTCTCATTTGTTTTTACTTTGGTACACATCGCTTATCTATTTAATTTTCAAATGCAATGTAGCTGACCAAAAGTACACCAGAGATTTTACGTATCCATTGCATTTATGGCAAATGCGCGTGTGCCCATTAATAACAGACTCAAACAGTGGCGGTTCTACATTGAATTACACCCTGGGCGAAACCCCCTTCGAGCGGAATTATATATCTTATATAATTTATAATTATTTTATAAATTGCAAATTAATAGCAAAGCTTCCCACATGTGGTGGTGCGATAGACTTGTAGAACAATTCGTTGTGTACATTGCCTGTAAGAGTCGCCAACGGACAAAAACTATGAGAAATGTACGTACGCCAGACATGAGATCGGCGTGAAGGAACGCACATTCTCGCGTTAATTTCACTGTTAGTACATCCGACCGTGTGCGTGAAAGCTGGCGTACGCCGTGTTTTTGTGCGTACGCAGTGTTGATACATGAGGCCCCTGATGTTTAAGTTTTATGTGGCGTAAGAAAGTCACATTAACCAAGCAAAATCCAATCTAAGCAGTCAGACTGAAACGGATTTCCAGAAATGCGATTAGAATAGGATTCCAATCCACAAATGAATGTAGCTCGAAACTGATTTGTGATTTTTGGCCGTTCACACTTAAACGCTAAATCTGATCTGGTTTCATCGGATATGCCCAAAATTGGATTTGGACTGACAGGTCTTTTGGGAAATCGGCAGTTTGACATGTTCTATCTAAAATGATTTTAAACAGTACTTTATTGAATCTTTTATAATTATTATACGTTAATATTATTAGAGAAATTATGCAATATTAGTACTTTTAAAAATGTAAAAAAAAAGCCATTTAAAAAGTTGTTTTGTAGTAGAAGTGTTTTAAAAGATGAAAAACCTTTAAAAATTGTGAAAAAAATGTTTTATTAGTCTGTTACTCCAATGTTCAGAAACATACAAATACAGCCTCAAACGTACAATGTGGGGAAAAAAGGGGGAAAAGAAATACAATCATGTCAGGCAGGAAAGTATATACATAGTAGGGAATCAGGAGAGGTTATTAACATACCGTAGTGCCAAGGAGGTGTCTATATCTGCCAAAAGTCATTAGACTTTTGATGTGTATCATAAGTGAGTTTCTTGAGTGGGAGTAATGCAGATATTTGAGAACAGGTGTTTAGCATGAGAGTCAAACATCGAATAGATAACAGATACAATTCCAAAGGGAAACAAAATTGCAAGCTCTTGTAAGCAGTTATGTATTTTGGTCCAAAAAGGGATGATTTTATCACAATACCAAAAGCAGTGAAGAAATGTGGTGAACATTTACGGTGAACATAAATTTCATACTCCACCTCAATTACTACCTTCACTACTGTTCAAAATTTTGGGGTAGGATTAAAAAAAAACTTTTATTCAGAAAGAATGCATTAAACTGATAAAAAAAAGGACAATTGTAATTTCAAATAATTGCTGTTCTTTTAAACTTCTCATTCAAAAATTCTGAAAAATTATCGGTTTCCACAAAAATATTAAGCAGCAAAAATATGAACTGTTTTCAACATTGATAATAATGAGAAATATGATATAATAATGAGAAATATAAGCAGCTTCTTTGGCTGCTGAAAATTCAACGTTGCTATCACAAGAATAATACATTTTACAATATGAAAATAGACAGGCTATTTGAAATTTTAATATTTCACAAAATTTAAATTTTTGTTCAATTAAATATAGCCTTGTTGAGCATAAGAGGCCTGAAAAACATTCAAAATGTTTTACCAACCCCAAACTTTTGAAGGGTAATTTCATTTAGTTTATTTGTTTAGGTTTTTGTCATATTTGAGTGGGTATGTAAAGTTCTAAGTGTCGGGTGGTTGGTGGTTTTGTTTGGTTAGGCTTATATTTAGTGCTTAACCTGTTGTCTAACATTTGCTCTGGTGGCAGTCATAAGTATTTGGCCCCTGTGATGTTGAATGGCATGCGTGTTAACATTTCGCCTTTGTAGTGCTAGTGCAGATGCGTTTGGCTTTGGTCGCGCTAAGGTGTCTTTTGCGTACACATTTGTCTGTCATTGGTAATGTGTGTGTGTGTTGGAGTTCTGAGTACTCTCTAATCCCCCCCTCTTCATGAATACATTAGCGGAGTGTCTTAAACTCAGCTTAGCTGGCGGCTCTGGAGGCACATCACATCCTATTACCTACTTTAAATCATTAATGTGACATCGTTTTCACTCAATCTCCAAACACCCACGCTTCAAATCTGCACATTTCACTGAGCTGTCGCAGAAGCTCTGGAACTCACACACACACACACAGACATATGCATCATGTACGCAGACATGGTAACTGTAAAAATACATAAGCTAGCATGAGCTTACATACATGTAAAAACAGTAAATACACACTCTGAATTATGCAAATGACTTCCCTCAGATGATGTTGTTGCCTTATGAAAGCATCTTGCCCTCTTTTTTTTCTCCAGACACTCAGCAAAGACTGCTATGTAGACAGCAGGAAAGATAACTCAATGAATCAAGATGTTTCTTTTCTGTACTTTGCCTCATACTGAGCGCGCACACTCTTACAAAACACTCTATTCAGTATTAGCTACAGGCAAAAAATCAAATATTTACAGTGCCAGGAGCTACGCTACTTCACTTAAAGACTTAAAGACTCAATTTTCCAGCCCACTTTCCACTGTGTTTATACGAAAATTTGGAGTACTTAACTCCCTCTCAGACAAACACTCAAGACAGCAGCACAGACCCACCAGAGAGGAAACACATTACAGGGCCAGGAAAGACAAGAGCTCTGAACCCACCAGCTTTTTCAAAAGCATTAACATTAACTATCACTTTTCATTACAGAAAGTTTGTGATTTCCGAAAGATAACCTTACCTTCATCAATTTTCCTTTCAGATGTTTCCATTCCACCATCCTTGTTGTGGTTAATTAGACCATTTGTTTCATTGGATGTGAGATCCATTGTGCACTCTACATCTGGCCTTTTGATTGGTGGTAAAATTGGGGTTCCTGCTTTTGAATAACAACATACTATAAGTACCTAGTAAAACTACTATTAAAAGTTAGATGTGGCTTTTTAAGCAGCCTTGATTTGGGAAGCATTTAATTTATTTTCTCCAGAGGCATCTCAGACATTTCTCTTGAGAGCTAGAAGCCACGAAACTAAGTCAAATAGATTCACGGGAATATAAGCCTTGAGTTGAAGCAAAAAAAAATGAAGCAAGTATTTGAAAATTGGAAAAAAGACATTTCCTTTTTTTTATAAGGGAATAAACTTTGCATCCCATTAAGCAGTGACATAATAGAATCAGAAATTATAGTACAACAATATACAAATAAAAAGCATATTGGAAAATGTTCAAGACTCAATAATGGCACTTTCTACCCATAGTGGGTAATGTAGTAATTCACTTTTTTTGTTGTTGCTCTTTTTACTTCCATAATCGTACCGTTACGCTCCTTTGAGGGCAGCACCAGAACCTTGTTATTTTGACTCAAATCTAATCCAGACATTCATCCTCATAAAAGTGGTATTTTTATTGCTCTGGATGCTGTAATTGTATGATAACACTGGGCAATTTTTTGATTTGTGTCACAAATATTATTTCTAATTGAAATGAGTGGTTTAGAAAGTCTGGTATGAAAGTATTTTCTAATGATGGAACATCTTTGACCACCTACTTGAGGGGGAGTGATCAAGACAAACCATTAAGATTTGTTAACAATATTGTGTAATTCATGAACACTCTTCTACAAATATTTGTAATCTCAGCAGGTGTCCAGTGTGACGTAGATCATTCCAGACTCATGCAGTGATGTTCAGCGCTGGGAGTTCCCTTTGTTTGGCCTAAAAATCTTGCGATTGCTTCATATGTTGGCACATGTATAAGAGTAGACGCACAGTATTTGGTGTGTTTTTTTTTTGCCAGCTCTGGACTGTCATCTAACAGTGCTAGAGTTTAATTATGGAGTTGGAGTAGGGCAGAAAAAGAAGTCACAGACACAGTAGAGATACAGAACACGTTGCTGTTTTTATTTGAGCCTTGACTGGCAGTAATACTGAAAAACGTCAACTTAGAACAGATGGTGGTAACCCACAGCTTGCTTTTTTTTCTTTTTTCCATAAGAGTACAGTAACTCTTGCTTTTATTGTGGCATGAATAACATCAATAAAAGAGAGAAAGAAATATACAACTTATATTACACTGTGTTATGAACAAAATATAAATCTATAACTCTATGCTATATTTACATAATTATCTTTCTTGATTTTCAAGTTGAAATGGTAAGTTAAGTACTTTTTGTTTGTCATTTAACATTGTTTTGAGCTCCACACGTGACTTTGATTGTCTTATCAATTATTGTTCGTAATACAGGCCATCATCATCAATCAGAGTATGTGTACACAAAGACCATGCCGAAAAATAATTAGTGACCTTGTATGTTAAACCTCCAGCATACGTGGCCCTATCGATTGATATGATTGTGGGAATTACTTGCAAGTGAAAGCATGGTCACACCAGATGGCGGCTATTCTGTGATTGTGACTTTCGTTGTCTGACAAGGTGTGATTGTGATGTCACTATAGTGAGCTTGATTGACAGATGGAGACAGTGTGGAGCTAAAAACATCTAATATGGCCGTTCAGTGGAGCTTCACTGGAATCAATCACCATTTTAGAAAGGTCATGTCTTCTGATTAAAAGGAATAACAACCTGCCACCATGTCTTTTAAAACTCGTTTCACTTTTTCTTTCTTTTGTGAAACACAAGATGTTTAGCAGAATGTCCAAGCCGCTCTTTTGCATACAATGAACGGAGTGGTGACCATGGTGTTCAAGCTAGATTTTCAGTGAATAAGGACTTCAAGTCGGTTTCTTTTACAAAGATATTATATGGCTTCAGCAGACTTAGGAATATAGTACAGTTTTATGTACCAGTTTTATGGTGATTTTTCTTTCTTCAGAGCCCTTGGTCCCCATCCACTCTCATTGTTTGGAAGAGAGGAGCTCGGAGCATCTGCTAAACGTCTCCTATTGTGTTCTACAGAAGTAAGTCAAGAGATTTTTGGGCAGAACTATCCTTTTTAAGGGTTAGTTGTTGTGTATTGTAACCCTGAACTGTAATTTGACACGATAGGTAAACAAATGTATTCATCTAAACCAATGATGTTCCAATGAAACATAAGGGAGAGGATGACAAATATCAGTAAACAAGATCCACGCGCTCTTTCTGTTCAATAACAATTGGGGTATAATATAACTGTTTTCTTTATCTTCAGTAAAAGTAAAAGAGAATTAACAGATAGGAAACTTCACATTATACATAAACCATTACAAATAAAAATATCATGTTCTTCTTATTATGTTTGTCTCCGAGTGTCCAGAGTCCTAGTGCTTTAAGAAATGTGTTTGGAGTTCATGAATGATGCACGGAGGAGAAAAAGAAAATGAAAAAAAGAGAAATGTCTCTTTTCCTTCATATCAGCAGTTCACCGTGACCACTTTATCAGAGATATACCAGCGTCAGAACAGGATTAATTCAACAAAAAAACGAGAACAAATAAAAAGGAAAACAAAAAACAGAATATTGAACATAATAATTAGATCTAAATACCTACCCAGCTAAATATAATGCTTTATCAAGCGCAGTTTCCATACGATCATAAAAAAAAAAAAATGAACTGGAGGAAAATAATAAATTATACTGTACATAACTTACTAAACTTAGGAAATGCTGCCTATTCTTATAATTAATGTTAATAATATTATTACACTAGAGGCAGTTTTAATGAAAATAAAATACAGTATTTGCAAATACGAACTAAAACATTGACATGCAGAGTCTGAAACGGCTCCTCCCAACCTCGACAGCAGAGTGACGTTGACATGGAGGCAGAACATAAATACAAACAGACGGGACCTCTTCGAACCAAATAAACTAGACAAAGACAAGCACGCAAAATGCGATCGGTCATCACTTGGCTAGTGCTGCAGGCGTCAGAGTACCTTTAACATTTTTCAGCAAAACAATCTCAAGTAGGCCAGAAAAGTCTCAATATGTTTTTAGTTCCATGTGTGCAATCGGAATATATATTTTGATATGTGTTGTGAGTTGACAGATTTTGGGTAGATGTTTAATGGTTGGAGTCTGGCTGCTGTTCACCTAACAGCTTGTGTGTCTCTCATCCAGCTGCCCGCTTATGCCCACACCAGGCCAGAGAGAGGCTGGCAGAGTAGTTACAGTTAGGGCAGCCGTCAATCAAACGCTGTCGCCGTGCCAAAAGCAGCCACACAGGTGCAGTAAGATGGAGTGGGTCAGTCAGAGCCACACAGAGAGTGGATGACTGATGGCACGGCTCGGAGACTCCTCTGCACTGATAAACGGAGTGATGGATGGAAAAAAGTGTGGGAATTAAAGCGGAAAGAGAGACAACACAAACCCCTGCGGAGGAGGAGAGATGTGAGATATATTAAGGGGCGCTGATTGAAACGCACACTCGTGCTTGTCTTGTGCGGAGATCCCTGGTTTCTCTCAGAGCTGTCCTTTGAAAACAGAGTGCTGAGCACTGGGGCTTGTGGGAACTCTATTCTCCTCCTTCAATACGCCATTCAGGCACAGACTCTTCTCTAGAGAGCTTTTCTCTCCGCATCCTCTCTTTTCCTTTAGGAATGAGGTGCAATGTTCCCTGCACCCAGATATGACAAAAACAGGTTGTTCAGGGAGACAAAGAGAATGACAGGAAAAAAAGAAAGGAGGTAAGATAGGAGGAAAAAGCAAAGAAAGAAATCAAGGAATGATCGGATATAAAGGAATGATAAATGCAGTGTAATTATTAAATGTTTGGTTTCCTTCCTTAAGGATCTGGCAGCTAGCGTGAATTGTACGTATTGAATATTGTATTTTTTTTTGTTGTTGTTAATGTTCACATGACCAGCACATCAACTGTCTGCATGTACTAAAAATTAACTTAAAACCTAGCAAAAGGCGCATTCATCCACACACACACGCACACACACACACACACACAAAAAAAAGAAATGTGCACGTGTACAATAATTCTGCTCGAGGCTTCACTCTCCATGTCAGCTGTTCACCAAACACAAAATTTGTGCTATCTCATAAAGTTTGTCTCCACACATGAGAGACGTCAACATCCAAAGTTCCCACGGAAGAGGAGAAAGGAACAGTAAAAGCGTGTCAAGAGGAAAAGATGTGAGGAAGAAGGGTTGGTCTGTCATCCAGCGGTGTCCAAACTCCTGAGTGAAGGGACGCGAATCCTCCCTTCCAATCCTTTCGTCCAAAAGAAAAGACATCTTTGAGTGAGCGCACATGGGCGTGAGGATGATAGAAAGATTCAGCTAACAGCACGCCGAAGAGAAAGAAAAAAAGGGAAATATTTGTCATTTTACTCCTGTCAGGTGCTTTACGGTGAAGAGGAAAATAAATGTCTTTTTTCTCTATTAAAACTGTAGCACAAAAACAACAAAATCACATTCACAAGCCACTTGTTGGCACTGTGTACCTGAGTGAGAATATTATAGAACCAAGAAAAAAAAAAGCGGTTTAAAAGTGTCTCTTTAGAAACAAACAGGTCCACCATTTTAAAGTGTCTATGACGGGTCGACTGACAGGTCCTTAGTAATAAATGTCTTGATAACAAACCGGTCAAGCGTCATTTTTCCTATGTAGTCATAGCTTACTCGTGATTCAATAAGAACTTGCCGCGGTACGTTCGCTCAGCGGGAGTCAGGGCAAGTGTTACACTTCATTCACAAGACCCTCCTTTTCATGTAACAGTCATTTTGATTGACAGGTCCTGTGCTTTGCTGTGGATATCAGGCTTGGCTCTGGAGGAGTCCTGATTGGACGGTGTATGGGGGCGGAATGAAGTTTGCTTGCGTGAGATGTCAAGTGACAGGTGAGATGGCTGTGATTGGCAGGTTTACTGAGTGATGTGATTCTCACTGTCACTGCCATAGTCATCGTCTTCGTAGTCAAAGTCATCGTAGGCGTCCCCGTTGCCATCATCCATTCGGAGCTCCTCCTCCTTCACACGAGGCCCCTCCCCTTTGTGTGTGCGGTATGAGGGCTGGCTGGTGGGCGGGACTGGTTCAGGGCTACTTGACATGCTCGAGTGCTCAGAGGGCAACTGTGGAGAGGGCATTCCCGCCATAGAGAGCGCACCCGGGTACACGACGCCCGCTGAGGACAAGGGTAACTGGGTCTGCTGCCTGTAGTGCAATAAACACACAACCTGTTAGTGGGGCTTGGCGGAAAACCTTAGTCTGATTGTTGTATATAGTGAAAAAGTGAGGGGTTGAAAAATGTTTGGTGATGTCACCCAAAAGGAAAGTCGTTTCATAGGTGGTGCATGTGCACTGTTCATGAATTCACTGATGAATCGTTAACGGTAAGATCAGGAATGTGTTACACAAAATTGATCAGGGTCAATTTGATTCCATGTTGACATTAAAAGAATACATGAATGAAACTCACCCTACGGTGAAGTACTGGCGCATCTCCTGTCTGCGGTTGCGCATGATGGCCTTATATTCACCAATGCGCAATTTTTTCCCATCCACCAGGCAGGTGCGTTTGGGCCGTGGTTTGTATTTGTAGTCTGGGTATTTCTCTAGGTGCTGCTTACTAAGACGGGCCTGTTCTTCATAGTATGGCTGCTTTTCCAGGTTGGTCATGGCCTTCCAACGAGAACCTGCAAGAACAACAAGGTGTTTAGAGAACCTCACATGTAGTTATGATTCAGACAGAAAGTCAGGACATTTAGATTTTGAGCTTCACAATGCAAATGTCCCCTAAAGAAAACGTACTAGAGCAAGGTCAGGTAAACTCAAACATACAAATTATACAGAGCAGTTGACTAATCATTCAGGCAACCTATTAACTATTCGATTTTTAAAATATGTCATTTTGCACATCTCTAATACACTCACACTTTAGTATGGTTTTTAACTGCCTATCGTTGAGCCTTAAAAACTGGCACTTTGCACTAAGAGAGGGTTTTTGTTTGGTCTAATGAGTACCTTTGAGTGGAACTGATGTCAGACAGAGAAGAATAGAGTGTGCTCTTTGCCCTCCAAAGCCACACACGCGACATTATTCCATGTGACAGCAGGTTAAGTGGGCCACTAATACACTCCATCTAATTATCAGAGCTCAACAGGCGTACCTGTGGCCTGTGTCTCTCTTTCTCATAAACAGAGGCATGTGAACACATACATACACATTTACACACTGGTGCACACGCCACTGTCCCAAAAACCGCAGTAAATGTGTGTACAGGGTGGTATGCGTGTGTGTATGTGAGTCTGTGTTGAATTTACACAGTCCTACTGTATGTTTAATGGAGAAAAGCTGTCACCACTGGCCCTGACATGCACCCAGTGCTGTAAAGGGGGAACTCCTTCTGTTAACAATTGAGAGAGCGGGGCCTTATTAAAACCAGATTTTCTGGCGTTATAAAACGCTTAGGAGCTCTTTAAAATGTCAAACACAATCCCAGAGGTCTGGAGAAAATGTCAGACAGACTGGAGAGCTGGTTTAATGCATAATGAATTATATCATCATTGTTGGAGTCGGCCCTCTAGAGCGATTCATTAGGCGGTGGTTACACAATGCAGTGCGGGAGAGGGCTGTGAGTGTGTGTGTGTGTGTGTGTGTGTGTTGAGGAGGAAGAACAGAGGGGATTCTCTGTCGTGGGCTGCATAGTTCTTCCCAAAGGAGCCAGCCTTTAAGCCCCACCCACATTTAATGTACCCACAAATCTCAGCCAATTAGGGAATACAGTGTGTGGTGAATCAAAGTTGGATGGAAATAAATCTTTATCAAAAGCCTTGAGTCAAAAACTGCGCAGCTGAAAACAAGAGACGGAGCTAGTAAACTTGAAGTGGTTAGATAAGTGGTTGGAGAGATTTAGTGGCACTGTCTCTATCTCACCGAGAATCTTGCTGATGTTTGAGTTATGCATGTCAGGGAAGGCCTGAAGGATCTTCCTCCTCTCGTCTTTAGCCCAGACCATAAAGGCGTTCATGGGCCGCTTGATGTGCGGTTCGCTGCTGCCGCCACGCCCTCGAGCCTCCCTGAAGATCCGGGAGTCCGACACACTCGGGCTTCCTGGAGAAGGAAAGCGGGTGAACAAACATAAGATATAAATGTGTGGTTGGCTGTGATTAATTGAAAATAAAAATAAAACAGGTAGCATCAGCCACCAAGATTACAATTAAGATTATAGGGAAGTAACTAAGGTCCTTTTTTATTTCACTTCAACTTTTATGTATCTTTAAAGTCACAATGTTACAGAAGTAGCGACACATCTGTTGCGTATATTAAGGTGCATACAAAATAATTAATGTCACCAGAGGAAACGTTTCACCAGAAGATCGAGCTACATTAATTGTATTATTAAAAAAGATGGTAAAAGAACATGTATGGATGAATTGATGAATCATAAAATCCATTTCATGCCAACTTAAACTGAACTTTCTGATTACACAATAACATCAATTGAGAGGAAGAAGAAAAATCAGAAAGATGATCTTACCATCTGAATCTCCACTGATGCCAAAGTCCATCATTGCGTGAGTGAACTTGCTCTCTTCAGACTGTTTTAAATGCTGGCTTAGGCTCTCAAGAGCAGCTTTATCCTGCAAACACACAATATACAAACCAATCCATTTAAATTCATTATCGACAAATCAACAGATGAAATTTGCATAAACACAGATGAACTGATGAATCAAGTGCATGGAAAGAGATTTAGAAGAAAAAAATAAATTAAAATGTGAGTTAATGTTTATCCATCAAATATAAGTAGCCTGGATGCCACCTGCAATCTATTTACACTTATTCTTTCCCTCTCTTTCTCACTCGATCTCGGTCTCTCTCGCTTAGCCCTGAGGTCAATGCATTAGAGAGCACGAGCGCTCTAGAGATGAGAGCGGGGCTGGACCGCACAGCCTCCTGGGTATTTATTACACCCAATAAAAAGAGATTTACTATGCATTTACATGGCTAATGTAGCTGGGCTGCATATTTCAACACAACACCCCCTGCTCTCTCTAAACATGCACACCCCCCCTCCGGAGCTGCATCTGGGGCTTAATTAGTCAATTAGACTCCATCCTAAATCCACGCTACATTTAAAACACACTAGCAGACAGAGTCCTCACCATTAGAGAGTGACCTGGGCCTTCTGCGACTCTGTAATGAAATGCATTACACCATTTTGCAGCCATCGAGATTTAATTGTTCAGACTGAGTTAGTGAGTGGGGTTTAAATGAATGTGTAATGGAGAGAGAATCTCTCCCCAGAGAGACAAAGAGAGAGACTGAGAGAGATGATCAGGTTTGATAATGTGACAACACGAAAACTTGGGCTTTATACACAAGAAGGTTTGTAATATTGGGAAAAGCTATCCGTTAACACTCCTGTTCATCTCAACTGCAAGAATAATTACTATTTTAAGAGCCCTCAAAAAATAAATTGGTAAAAACTATCTACTACACTATAATGAAAATTTAGCCTTGTATACGCATGTTGCTTGCACAATTTTTATTTCAACAGAATAAATAGTTAATTTTGATTGGCTGTCAATGGAGAAGGATGATTTTACAGTAGTTACAACATGTACCATAAGATGTAGGCTAACTGAGCCTAAACCTTGCTAGGATCGACGCTAAAACTCTTTCATCTCATAGGCGATTGACCTTATCCCACAATTAATTTATCTTAGTGGGTTTAGGAACAACACAGGGTTTGACCGCACCATGTGTTCCTGTGGAATAAGTTTAAAGAGCGCAGTGCACTCTCTGAGAGTTGAGGTTAATACATAGAGGGACAGTAATTGTCTAAAATCAGGAGATAATGGGTTGAAGAGTAAAACAAACATCAGATGGGCTGGCTGATGTGGACCTCAGTCACGTAACAGAAAAAAATAGTGTGAACAACAGCACAAACCACCACAATACAGTTAAAGATTTAAAAACTTTAGTTTGGAGGCTTTCAATGTCCATTATCTTTAATGCCAACTATATGCTACTGTACTTCTAATGACAAAAAATTACATTGCTTACTTATTTCTGTTCTAAGAAAATGGACAAAAAAATAGATGACCCATCCTGCACTACAGATTTTTGTCGTATCAGATACTCTATAGAATGAGAATGTCCAGCCCCTAACACCCCTGCAAAGAAAGGTCCTTTAATTAATTGAAATGTCCTTTTTTAATCTGAAATTTATCAGATACAGGAGAGAACTTTGCTTGCAACAACATCACTCCAACTCCAACATCCAATTTTCTCTAAGACATTGATAATACTCTCTCTTCAAGTGTGCTGCCCTCACATTGACCGCAACCAATCCACCCTTTTCTCAGCATCTGAATGTGTGGCATTAATCAAAACTAACACCTCTGTACTCAACACGTGTACAAGTGCAGCGTGGATGACAGTTATGTGTGTGTGTGTGTGTGTGTGTGAGAATGTAAAGCTGTGGTCAGGGTAGTGCAGCTGATCTGTGGTAAATCATAATAAGGATAAAGTGCTTGGGAGATGTGGATTATTCCTAATGCACCTTCATTAACCTAGTAACAATCAGCACAGCCACTAAGCCTGGCCAAGGGAAGAAGAAAAGTATAAAACGGCAGTGCACTGTGAGCATGTGGGTGCTAAACTGAAGTTGAGATCAACGGACCCATAAACATGCTTTTGTTAAGCATTTACCTACTGTGTATTTGGAGATGTTGATACGAGTTTACACACAAAGGTTTATGAAATAAACCAAATCTCTGTGTGGCGGAGAAAATCAGGAAGCAAGGACACCTGTGTATATACAAGCGTCTTCCTCTGCTGATGTGCACAATCACATCATTAGAGGTGGACGAGGCAAAAGCATCCATAATTTAATGCTTGTTTACTGACATACTCTGCTTTTTGAAGCATTTGTATGCAAATTCCACAGAAAGCGAGTGTTTTTTATTATCTGTGGTCGAAGGCGTTTCCTGTGCTGTGGCTCGTGGACCAGCTGACTCCAGTGTGTTTAGCAAACAAGCCCAATTTAGCCGTGTAGCCGAGGAGTCACTCCAGTCACTTCACATTAGCATCAGCTACGCCATTAAAATTAGCGTCCTGTTCACTGCGCCCTGCCTGCCCTCAGCCTGCCTCCCAGACGTCGCCATCGTGTACAACAAAAGAGCTTTCAGATCTTAGTCACCTCTACTCCCCCTCTTCACAAGAACAGCTTTGGGAAATCACTTTGTTCAGAGATAAACACTTCTGTTGTAATTAACGCATCTGTTTGTGTATTTTCGTCTTTTTTAAACTTCATTTGCACTTTTCATTGGTGATGAGCAAGATAGGGCTCTGCAGACTTTTTTTCAGTCACAAGCTGGAAGATTGAGAGTGTGTGCAAATGCAAGACTAGAGTAAAACAAACCTTTTCTGAGCGTCCATTGTTGAGGCTCAGGCTGTTGACTGCCGCTACTTTGGCATCCAGCACCTGCTGCTCTCTCTTTAGCTGCTCCTTCATCTGTCTGGCCTCCTGGAAAGCTTTGGTCACGGCCTCGTGGTCGTTCAGGTAGCCGCCGGAGGTGATAGACGACAGCAGGTCTGAAAGAATGACAGGTGTGAGGAAGGCAGATCAAGACAACAGACAGGTAAAGCATAAATGTGTCTTGATATAAAGCAGTCGTTTCCAAATGGTTCCTGTATTTACCAAATCGACTATTTTTACCCCATGTCCCATGCTGTTAATAATTTTGCATATTGTTGGACATAAGTATTTCATTATATTATCAATTTCAGTGTTTGATTTGGAACATTTTTGGTACTTGCCTGACATAAAGCGTTTTTGATTCAATGTATGGACTTAAAGTGAAGTCACCCAACACTAAAACACTGCTAGCACTCCGGGCATCACACATTAGCACTGAGCGTGCTGTGAGGTCAACTATCAGCATTTGTGTTAATATTACCATACACACACTGACCATTTGACTGTCACCTCTGTGACTCAGCCTGCCTACGGCACAACTAGCTCTTAACATTCACTCAAAGCAAACAGAAAAAAAGAAGTGTGGAAGATAAATATTGACTTCTCAGGCATATGAGCGTTTAGTTCAAGCAGCTAGCATTATGGTCTGTCAGCTACTTTAAACATGAAGTGCTAGAATAATGAAAACTGGTTGGAGATCAGTGTTTGCCTAATGCCTGTGTACATAACATGATCATGTGAAGCTGAAAATAAAATATCTATTCTAATTTACAGCAGAAGCTGTCATCAGATACCTGTCGCTGACGCACACACTCAGACACAAGCTCTGTTCTGAAACCCAGTGAGCTGCCTCAACGTCTATTGCCTACATAGGCAGCAACAATGTTCTTCATAGCTTACAAATTCAGATCAGTCTTTTATTGATACTTTATAGTATTGAATAAAAGTTCACCTATAATCTGCTGTGTTGGATACATTTTTTTTCTCTTTTGCAATGCATTTTGTGATCACTTTTCTCTAATTAAAGTGTCTACATTTTGCCTTTGCCTTAAAAAAGTTGCCTTAGTAGGCAGCTCACTAGCATTTGGACAGAGCAACACTCTCTTTCACATGGACAAAGGATAAGAAATCCAGTTGAAATCAGATGCTGAAGCCTGATGAAAATCTCACAAATCCGCATTTTTACATTCAGAGCTAAAAAGTGCCATTTGTCTCATATCTCTCTCTGTCTACCATTCTGTAGGCTTTTATTCAGACCAAAGCTCATGGAAATCTTAAAAGTGGGGAAAAAAAGCCCAGTAGAGATTACTTATATTAAAGCCATAAGCAGTCTAATTTGGCCCATTCCGCAACATCTGCCTCCGAGCATATCAAAGATGTTTCCAACCATCTTTTCATGGCTATTATTTGTATTATTCTCAGCAGCTTAACCACCCAAGCCGTTAGCTGCATCTGTTGGCTAGTGCATGTGTGTGTGTGTGGTGGAGCATTATCTCACCAGGATAGATCTAACAAAGACCTGTGCTAGATTATGAGTATTTATCTGGCCTAATCCAGTCGCTAATGCTGGATGGATGGATTAAATGCTTTCATTTGAAATGATGGAGGAGAGAACTCTTTTTTAAAAAGTCATATCTCTGGAATCTGCTAAAATGGTCACAGGTCAAAGGATGAGTGGAAGCCTGCACACTTCCTGACAGTCAATTTAATTGGGGGTCAAAAAAATGTCTGAGGTGTTAATTAAGAGCTCCGACCCCACTAGAGAGAGATGGTTATGAGATGTACTTACATTTAAAATGACTTAAAGTAGAGATGAATATCAGTTTAATAACCCAAAACATAAACCGTGAAGAGAGTAGAACATTCTTTTTGGCCTCTGAGAAAAAGCAAGGGAGAGTGATGGCCTTAGAGGACACAGCACTTGACAGCCCTTGTTGTGTGTCTGTGGTGACAGTGACACAAAAAGAAAGGGACACATGGGGTCGGGCATGCTGGAAAGTCTCAGGACAGATGTCACTTAACAAGGTCAAAAAGATGAGAGAGGTGGAGAACATGGATGATGGAATTGCACAAAAAAGGCAGTCAAAGATCTGGCAAGTTTAAATATAAATACTCATCCAGGTAAACACGCATACACCTAGAAACAGCATGTTAAGTGGGGCTCTGAATGCGTCTTTGACATTACAATACTTCCTGACCCCTTAAAGATGTGCACCAGATGGGATAATCAAGGGACATACGGCACTCTCAATCTCTCGATCTAAAAGAACCTCTCACTGCGACATGTTCTAAAGGATTCCAGCGAAAACTTTACTTCCTAATCCATTTTTCAGAACAAAAAACATCTGGGCGGCAAATCCACTAATCTGCTATTAAATCCCAGGATTTGTTGAAAAACACAGCGATTACAGGGAAGTAGTCTGAAATGGCTAACTGTTGTGAGGGGGGGAGGCATGGGGAGGGGAGAATATTGCTTTATTGTGTTATTAATGTGTGTTGTTTGTGCTGTGGGTGGTAACAGAGTTGTATAAGAGGCTTGTCTAATCTCAGCGCCTGTCAGGAAGGCTTGTGTTGCTCTATTCAGCACCTCTTAAACAACAGAAATAAACGCCGCTAAACCTTCCCATCCGCTGTCTCCCTCTCTTTCGCTTCCAAACACAGCTGCTTAACAAGCTCTCCCCCACCATTTAGACTAATAAATGTTTGACAATGTGCCCTTCAGGCAAAATTAAATTCTGCAAACCTAAAAATGTAACATCAATTACCGTCTCATACAAGAGTCTGTGCCAGCAAAAAAACATATCCTGGGAGTAGGAAATGCTCTTGAGAGATACATTTAGGGCAATATGTAATAACATTATGCCGGTTATACTGCCATTTATGTGTTTATTGAATTGCAGTGAACTGTGGAGGTGCGGGTACCTATGGAGCTGAGTCTGGACGGCGGTCCTCCGATGCTGGAGTGGGCGCTGTGCTTCAGGGACCCGGGCCCAGCTTCAGGGTAGGGACCTGTGGGGAAGCGGGGGAGGTGGGTGACTTGCTCTCGGATGCCTTAGGCTTGGACGACAGATTCAAGGGCTGAGGGCCCTCGTCCTGCAAAAAAGCAACACGTTTGGCCCGGTGTGATTTTTCTCCTCAGAGACTTGGGACCCAATCAAAACTCCCAGCAGGGGGTCAAATCAGCTGACTGCATGCCGAAAAAGGACGTTTTCAGCAAATGCGGCCAGACCACAAGGAAAGGTAAAAGTAATTGTGGTTGCGCAGGCCATTTGAAAAACTTGCCGATATTGGATTGACTTTGCGCACTGCCATGGCGTAATCAACATGCAGCACACCCATGCTCAATCAAACAAGAGAACAGGGACAAAGCGAGCATACCATGTAAAGAAACATGCTTAGGTGAGAAGATTCACACACATTTACCAAACATGTTGCGCATTGAGAAGAAAAAGCACATACAAGCATACACACAAACACAGAATGACCAAGTATTCTATAAATATAAGCATGATTATTTGACACACATTACGGCTTCAAATATGTTCACAGATGTCAATTAGCCTCAATTAGATAATAATCAAATAACCCTGAATAACTCTTTTGTGATGCTGGACGTCTATCCATACGGTGCAAATGACTGCTACCAAGATATCAACCACGCTGACATCATAATCACATCAGAGAATGCACCATAAGGGGTAATTAGATCTCAGAATGACAGATGCTGCCCCGTACACAGCATCAGAACATTGCAACGAAGGCCTAGACTTGCCATCAAGACCTTTCTTTTCTTAACAGCTTCATAGCTCAATACCAGAACTACATCAGAAGCCCGAGCACTCAGGCAATTCTCCAGGATCAAATGACCTTGCCAGCCCTCGTCCAAGCCATAGCCGTCGATCATCCTCGCCTGGCAGAGGGACTCTCAGGTCACTATTGTGCTCCCACTGCAGTGGGATCTCATATGTGCTAACATGGGGAGTGCAGCTTCTGTACCAACACCTGTTTCTAGAGCCTTCCCGTCTGTCATGAATTGCCAGAAACAAAAGCATTTGCAGCTGCCATAGAGGACCACCACATCTCACAGAGCTACAGTGTCTCTCCTGGTCTTGTCTCCGCAGTAGTACGAGCAGAAATTCGCTGTTTCAAAGGCAGTCGGCAATGAGTCAGCAAGCTAGGTTTTGGAACAGAGCTTCTGAGGTCTGGAGAGCTTGATAAAGACCTTTCCCTCACCGCCCGTGCTGTGATGGGCCGTAACAGGATTGTCCTCATTAGCGCTGTTCTCAATGGAAGGGGAACCAGTGGGATGTGGACTCCATCATAAGGGAGACACACAAAAGACCCTACTCAATAAGAACACTAAGACGTGATTGAGGAGAATACTGTATCATGACCCATATTGTGTCGGGTGTGTAGCGACGCTGCATTGAAGAGGAAAACTGAATATTTATGACAGATAATGCCTGCCTCCCGCCCCGATGGTGGATTGTTCTTCGAGAAGCAAATCCTTGGGTGGGATGTTAGCCAAAGAGAAGGAAGCTGGTGAGAGGAGAACTAATGAAGACTGGCAAAGCTGTGTAAGAGAAGGACGGCTAGCTTTAAGATCCGTCATACATGTTATAATAGGGAATAAGCTTTAAATCTCATCTAAAATGACATATGAGTCACTTAGAATTAAAAAAATATTTTAAAATTTAAATAATTTTAAGTTTTAATCAGTTATTTATAGCTAATTACTGTACACTGGCTATACATACATACATACATACATTATATATATAAAATAATATATATATATATATATATATATATATAATATATATATATATATATATATATATATAAACACACATTATATATATATATATATATATATAACTAAAAACATTGCTCACACAATGTCTTACAGTGCGCCAAGTAGTTTTGTGATCTCTTTTGAATTTTGCATGAACGTATACATCCTTCAAATATACTGCTGACAGTACAGTCTACTTCAGAGACTGTAAAGAAACCAGAGACACTCCCACGAGATAGAAGTGTCCAAGCCCATTGTGACCAACACATGGGCAGAACCTTCAGGATGAATCTCAAAGCCAACTGTGGCAGCACTGAGCTTGAGTGAAGGAATAGTGTGGATGCATAAATCTGAGTAGGTCACAGAGTGAAAACCGTGATATGAGTCTGTGATGCACCTGAGTTGTGAGGCCTCCCCCAGGGTAAAGCACTTAAGCTCTGTACGCCTCAGTCCAACCAGCTGTCCGACACACGCCACATCTCAAAATGAGAGGAAGAGTGGCAACTACCCCAGGGCAGCAAGCTTGAAATATACATTCCTTCCCCTTCATGATGGCAAAAAGCTTGCAGACATGGAGAGAACAAACGAGAGAGCCACGATTGAGGGATGATTTGAAGAGAGAAAGAGGACGTAGAGAAGGAGAAAGGGAGGGCTCTGAATCAACTTTTAGATACTTGACAGGGAATATGAGAGAGAAAGATATATTTGTCATTTTCTCATGGCTCAGTGGCTGCGGAGGCCTAGTAGGTGCAGGCGGCACTGGCAATTATCTGTGGTATCCCTATCCCTCTTCTTTATCTCCATGTATTTGGTCATGTGACAACAAAGGACCAAATGTTTGAGGAAAACGGGCTTCATTAGCGGGCTTTGACACAATGAGCTGCGGGAGGCCAGACACAGTCGATGGCGACCGCCAAAGCTTCACTGAGATTGACAGAGGGAAACGTATCCTGAGCTCTTCCTCTTATGCAACAGGCATGTGGTTGAGCTCCAGGTCTGTTCTCTTCCCTCTCCAAACAGGCATCGGGCTCAGCCGTGGCTCAAGGCCGGAGTGAGAGTGGGCAACAGGCCTTCACACATGTTTATCCAGCCCTGGCCGCCCCACGGTCCAGCTATTGTACTGCTGAGCGGGACAGAATGGGCTTGCAGGGGTGTCCGGGCGTCTAGAATGACCAGCCCAGCAGGAGGGATGAGAGGCCAGACTGCTTTTATTTCTGCCCTGCCTGATATTCATGGAGCTTTATTCCGCTCAGATAGCTCTGGCCTCCTGCTGCCACACTGGCCAAAGGGAAAGATACCTGTTATGAGCCTTATACGCTATCAGAAAAAGGCACAAAGCAGTGGTGGAAGCTAGACCTTGGGTTCAGAAGCTGGCATACAAAGCACTTGAAATGCAACAATGTAGTGAGGCATGGAGAATTGAGGGCATTGTGCCAGCTTGCAAGAGTTATTGGTTTTCAACCTAAAGAACATCAAAACCAGTACATACATACAAATACTATTAGCTCTGGATGGTGAATGTACACAGGTGTTCCAGCCTAATTCACATCCACAAACACATACCTTGGGCTTTGGTGGTGGGGTGCTTCTGTTTTTCTCGCTCTGGCCGCTGGTGGGCGAGTGTGTTCCGGTTGCCAGGTTGGCCTGAGGCACTGTGCTGTGTTTGGCCCCCGGAGACACCTGCATGGCAGCTAACTGAGCTGCATACAACTGCTGCAAAGAGACAGAGAGAGATAGAGAGAGAGAGAGAAGGGACAGAAGAGTGGATGAAGAAGAGAGAAAGGTCCATGAATAAATGAATACACAGAACGCACACAAAAACAAAACAGGCTAAAAAGCTGGTTTGGCCATTAGTGGAGAGGGCTGATGGTTGTTTATGTGTGAGGGGACAGAGCTGTCACTTTATGTTCCACCATCCGGCCTCAAGGGGCTACGCTAACAGCTAGCAGACGCCTGAGTGAGACATGTCCCCGCCAAGGTGCATCCTGGGAAAAAACACACTCACCATAAGGGTCATATTCACTAAGGAAAGAAAAGACTGAAATAGGGCCTCTCAAGGTGAAAAACTGGTGGATGTGTTTATGTAAAGAGAGAAGTTGTGAATTTCTCTGCCACTGAGAGTGGAAACAAATGCCGGACCCCCTATTGATTCTTTTACTCTTGCTTAAGAATGCACACCAGGACAGAAGGACCCATGAGAAAACACTCTTAAAGGGTTAGTTCACCCAAAAATGAAAATTCTGTCAGTATTTACTCACCCTCATGTTGTTCCAAATCTCTGTGTGTTTATTTGTTCTGCTGAACACAAAGAAAGATATTTGGAAGAATGTTTTAGTCACACAGATCTCATTCCCCATTGACTACCATAGTAGGAAAAAATACATACTATGGTAGTCAATGGGGAATGAGATCTGTGTGATTAAAACATTCTTCCAAATATCTTCCTTTGTGTTCAGCAGAACAAATAAACACATAGAGGTTTGGAACAACATGAGGGAGAGTGAATACTGACAGAATTTTCATTTTTGTGTGAACTAACCCTTTAAAACTCGAAAACAGCATGATTCAACGAAATGCAGCATACTGCCATTTGACAGAATAAATAAAAAAATGTCTCCTTTTTATTTCCATTGTTTCAAATCTATTAAATGACTGATATATTGGCTGATCTTTTGTGATTAAAGAAAATCATGAACACTTGGCCAATAGTTTGATCAGTAAAAAAAAAAAAAAAAATATATATATATATAATAAAATAAATTAGCAGAATATAAAAGCTTATACAAGCAGTACATTTAAGTATTTAAATATAAGTGTTTAAGTTTGTTTCCTAATTATATTGTATTTATTTCTAACACTTAAACACTTATTAAATACTGAATACTACAAATATCAATATTATATTGGCTATATCAATTCTCATCTGCATAACCAATGGAACAAACCTGTATCAGTCAACCACAAAGCAATAACATCTCCCAACTGTTAAGTGCGGAGTTCAGGGATGTGCTCTTCTACACAGTGTATTTGTGGACCAGAGCAAATGTTTCTACGGTAACAGGCAGGCAGTACAGTGGCTGGACATTGCATAAAACAGATTCCCGGAGCTGTTTGGGTAATTCCTGCAACAAGTACGTGTGTGCAGCTTTCATGAGCAATTTCAAGGACTTTGAGGAAAGCAAAGAATGAATTGAGAGAGGGAGCTTTTTATTGTATTTGTGGGAAAATATGAGGAACCAAATCTGTGTTTACAGTAGCTGAGACGGGCTGTTTTTTAAATTGTATTTTTCTCTTTAAGGTTTGGAAGCGAATGGCTGTTTGTGAGTAAAACTTCCGTCCTTCTGTTCGTCTCTGGCTGCCAGCCACCAGCAGGAAACAAAGACTGGTTTATGCAAATGTCCATGGCAGTTCTATCTCTCTCTCTCTCTCTCTCTCTCTCAACCTCGACAGCACATTCTCCACAATCTTCAGTCGGCTGTATCTGCTAGAATTAAATATTTCTATCAGATGAGAACACAGAGATTAACGCACCATCATGCTGAGAGACATATCTCCTACAGAACATCTCTATCCACTCACACTGGCTTTTATCTGCCTAAATTTGCACTGCAGAGAGCTAATAAAGTTAATAAGTACAGATTTTTTTTTGTTTCAAAAGGGACACTGCTATATTAACCCTATGCATAAAAGCAGAGGTGCACTAAATAAATAAAAAAATCTGGTATATATTTAATTTTATTTATGCTATGGCCAACCGATATAATGGCCAATATTAAATCTACACTATTTTGCCTGTTTAAAAAAAAAAAAAAATGTAATACAAAATATGCTGTTTGAATTAGTAAAAAAAAAAAGTAATGTTTAATATTACTTTTGCCAAATTATTTCCTACAATTATGACACTACTTATGGCTGATACAAATATGATCACTGATATATTGTGCATCCCTGATAAAAGTACTTACTGTATACACTGCTATTTGTAATATTTGATTCTGATCGGCTTTCCACAGCTAAACTGTATAGACTGTTGTCCTATGAAATTCATTTAATGTAGCTCTTGTATCGCTCTCTTTTTCTAACAAAATATAATTTCAGCTCAAATCTATACTTAATGTGGTCAGTCATTATCTTTAAAGGGTACCTATTATGGATTTTTGAAAATTGCCCTTCATGTAGTGTGTAACATAGATCTAAGTGAACGAAAACATCCTGCAAAGTTTTAAACATGAAAGTTCACCGTATACAAAGTTATTGTCTCTCAAAAGTAAGAGTCGACTCGGAGTCGCTGATATGAAGCGATAGACGAACGATCCTTTTCCTTTGTCTAGTTGACGTCAACTTGACAAGTTATTTGAATAAGATACGCCCACTCATTGCGTTCGGAGACCAGTGTTGCCAGGTCCGTATGCCTGCACTGTTTCCGCGGGTTGTTTGTGTAGTGCACGGGTTGACGCGATTGTTTTACCCACTGGAACATGATTGTTATTGGGGAAACACCCGGGAACGCTATTTGACTATTTTTGGCCGTGATTGGGTTAGTTTTGATGAGCAATTGGGCTGGTTTTGTTGTGCAGACCTGGCAACCCTGTCGGAGACGCAGGGGAAACTAACATGTCGAGACGCTGTTTTGAAGTGCAATGCAAAAGCAAACTTTTTTCATCTGCCCAGTGAGGAGCATTTGAAGACTAAGTGGCTACAGTTCATATATACAACTATAAGTATAGCCTTGTTCTGTGTTCATATATACAACTATACCACAGAAGTATAGCCTTGTTCTGTGTTCGCGTAATTTTGAAGATGATTGCTTCACAAACCTAAATGCTATAAGTATGGATTCGCGAGCCGGCTGATACTGAAGGAAGGTTCATTACCGAGTTTATTTGGATCAGCTTCCTTCTCCGAATCACAAACTGTAAGTATTATTAATATTAATTGTTGCTTTTATGTTTTATGTATCATGCTCAATAAGTATGTGTGTGTGTTGTGTACGCACAGCGCATAGGTCGTCAGTTGTATTGAAATATGTGAAGTGTTTGTCGTTGTTAATGGAGTTGTCATAAAGAATATAGCTATAACGTTACCTCTTAGTACTACATTATCAATATGTTTATGCGTTGGGCTAACGCAAACAAAGACTGAATGTGCTTTAACCACTAAACTTTGGGCTATGGTAGCTAACATATCACCACAGATTAGCGTCACGCAAAGGCGGGGTTTGGAAAAATGACTCGCTAAACGATTCATATGGGAGTCGGTGAGCAAATCAAGTAAAAATAAATGCATATTATAAGACAACAAAAGTGTTTTTTGTCATGGCATGCTCGTAAAACTGTTGTTGGGGACTCCCAGAACAATATTAGGAACATTTTAAATGCCATAATAGGTACCCTTTAAAATGAACACTGAAAGGGCGATTCTTCTATTTTTATTCCTCACTTAGGTTGTGCACAGACATACAGCACCTCAACGCGCACACACATTTCTCTTGGAGTTTTTGAACAGGAGGTGACCTCAGTGTGTGAGCTGTAGTCCACACAGGGGAGCAGGACATGAAATAAAGCTCTTGTGGTCATTTCTGTTCAATTACTCCCACCATGGCCCCTGGTTGTGTGTGTGCCTGAGCGTGACATACGGCCCCTGTCGGAGCTTGCCCTGTCTGTGTGTGTGTGTGCGTGAGAGGGCGAGATGCTCTGTGTCCGGTCCACTGCATCAGACTGCTTTATTTTCTTTCTGAATTGAGTTCTATTACAGGGCCAGCTCTTGTCAGTCACAACCACTAGACCGACACACATACACTTCACTTCCAACAGGGGCTGCCACTGAACACGCTCAAAGCGCTGCCACCCCGCCGTCAACGTGAGCAAACAGGAAGTGACAGCACAATGCCCCTCGAGTGCCCACGGGCTCACGTATGCACACGCAGCGAGAATGGGGGATAAAGGGGTGGCTGATCTCAAAAGTGGGGATGTAACAGAGGAATTTAAATGTCAGACACACACACACACACACACACACACACACAGAGGTGCTGAATGGGGGAGGGTGTATCTGTGAGGGATTTGATAGGACTCTTGACTCCTTCAGTCAAGCTGCGTCCTTTTGAACTGTTAAAGCTTCTCCCCTTGCTTCTCTCACTCTCTCTCTCTTTGTTAATCCCCACAGAGAAGTCTTAGGCCAGCTCTAATTCTCTAACTACAAGTCTGTGTGTGTGTGTGTGTGTGTGTGTGTTTAAGGCAACAAAGGTAAGAAAACGCATACCGCCAACACAGAAGGCGAACACACAAGAAAGATCCCAATGCCAGTCCGTAATGGTGCAGGCCTGTCTGATCTAGTGGGTCAAATGTGACTCCATTAAGTAGTGTGTGTGTGTGTGTGTGTGTGTGTGTGTGTGTGTGTGTGTGTGTGTGTGTGTGTGTGTGTTTTTACGTGTCTATATGCAGGATGACGAAAGGAGATAGATTGGCATTTGTGTTTTAACTCGCAAGGCTGATTGGAGAGTATTAGTGTTGGTGACACATGTTTTAACAAAGCCACCACCCCATCCTCGCTAAGTCCCCATCCCCTCCCTGAGCACAGGAAGACGGGCCGCTGTCAGCGCTATCCAGCGGAGTGGATCTGTGTGTCTTTATGTGGCTGAGCAGACATCTCTCGCTCTCCAGTAATCCCCTGCTTTACTCAGATTATGAGCTTCTTTTCCCATCTTGCTTTGTTGTCAAAATGGAAGCTGTTCGGAGTGATCCTCTAAGCTATTGTCATTTTGGTCACCGCTGGCTATTGTGCGTCTCATGCTTTTTCCATTGTTGTCAATTCTTCCTATTCTTGTTACTTTTTTTTGCGCTAAACTAAACACTGGCTGTTGTGTTCTGTGCTATTTTGATTAGTGCGCCAGGCAGGATGAACTTTGACATGAGTTGCGTCTGACTGAAGTCGCTGCCAAAAAATCTCCCTCTTAAGTGTCAATTAGAGCTAAAGCTAGTGTTTACAAAAAAAACAAAAGCTAAATTAAAATCTATTGTGAGGTAGGATCATTTTTTTCTTTTCTGCTTAATTATTTTTTTTCGGATTGTCAAGGACGAGACTCGGTACTCTGTCCAGCTTTTAGGTCCACTAGTGGGAAGCTTTGAGGCAAAATAACATTCTCATTGTGTGATACACTGGGAATGTTATGTAAGCTTATTATGTTGTGGAGCAGATAGGGCAAGCTGGATAGGATCAATTCAGCCATGCTATCTATTAACAGTGTCACTGACCTCATCGTCCTCGGACAATGCCACCAGATCCCTATCTGAAAGGAATTCAAGGCGCTTATCGTGCGTACACATGCAAGTGGCGTCAAAAAAATAAATCTCTGGGGGTTTGAACTACAAATGGAAATACATGTACTATTTTTTACGGCTGATTTAAAGGCATTAAATACAGTCTCACTTCTCGCTTTCTCTCTCTCCTCTCTCTCTCTCTCTCTCTCTCTCTCTCCCCTCTCTCTCTCTCTCTCTCTCTCTCTCTCTCTCCCTCTCTCTCTCTCTCTCTCTCTCTCTCTCTCTCTCTCGTTCTCCTGTGTGCTGCAGTAATCCGGTGCAATATGGTCCAACATCTGCCTCTACATATGATGGCTGACCTCCTCCATTGACCCACTTTATACCTCTTCAGTATGCTGCTTGCAGCTCATACCTTTCTGTTACTCCCCTCCTTTTCTTATTTTTCTCTTTATCTCTCTCTCTCTCTCCACTTCCACTTTCCTACAAAGTCATAGTCACTGTCCCTCAGCTTCTGTGTGTGTGGTTTTGGTGGGTTACGCAGGTTAATTTAGCTGGTTAAGGAATATTAGGCCAGTGTGAACTGTGGCCGCAGTTGTGAAAAGTGGTTTTGTGACCAGGTTTAAAGACCGCTGCAGTGACTAATGGCAAACACCTTTAAGATAGTGACCCCTAGTGCAATGACTCCCTCTCACTCAAACATGCACACACACACACACACACACACACACACACACACACACACACACACACACACACACACACACACACACACACACACACACACACACACACACACACACACACACACACACACACACACACACTTAGAGGACTTGTGTAATGGCTGGTGTGTAGGTGTAGGTCTCATACAGCTTTGACTTCATCCGTCTGGCATCTACAAGTGTGTTTGTGTGTTGAAATATAACTTGAAGAGAATTGTTATACAAAATGAATGTCTCTGAAAACGTTGGACATGCACACTACACAGGACGCAAGCGCCTAATTGCAATGTGTTAAAATTAAGTTACAATAATGCGCTACAAATTACAATCAACAAAGCTGTCTACACTGCAAGTAACCAAATGCAGCATGCCTTCAGTTGATGTGCTGCTCAACAACTTCAGACACTTTATTTTCCTATTGAATATGTATTTTACTTATATATAGAAACATACTTAAATAAGCATTCCTCTAGTTCAGTAGAGCCATGTGTTAGTAATGCAAATGTCTTGGGTGTGATTCCCAGGGAATGCATAAACTGATAAAATCAATACCATAAATGCAATGTATGTCGCTTTGAATAAAAGCATCTGTCGAATGCATAAATGTAACCGAATACATCAAAGCCAGCTTGTGGTCATTCTGGTCTTCTGCTTACTAAATGAAATCATCATTAGATGTATTATACAAAAAAAATTAAATAATACAAAAAATCCAATTTTAGTATAGTTGAGAGGACATAAAGTGCATTGAGAAGAGGGGCAAGGAATTGCAAGCCAGATTCAGCTCATCAGGTTGAGTGCACAAACTACTAAACCACGGCTTGTGGAGTGACCAAGGCAAATATTTTGGGCCTCTCATCGTGTTGTGGCGTCTAAAGGCGAGATGCGCAAATGCGCAGATTGTCCCAGAGGAAATCCAACGTGCTTCTGTCTGAGACATCTGTATTTGGGTTAGCCTTAGTAAATCATTTTCTTTGTGACAAAGCCCTAATCTCTCTCTCTCTCTCTCTCCTCTCTCTCTCTCTCTCTCTCTCTCTCTCTCTCTCTCTCTCTCTGAGTGTGTGTGTTGCAAGGGAGATTTGAGGATGAAATGAGAGAACAGTGGCATTGGAAGTTGTTGTTGTTTTTTTTCTCCAGTTGTTTTTCTGGCAAAATCCAATTGCGGCTGACAAAGCTGTTCAATCTGGGATTTTTTTTAATCTTAACACTAAGGAACATATGGAGACAAGCTCAGAAGCAGATAAAATCAGACGGGACAAGATTCTTGCAGTAAGCCAGTCATACGAACCACAGAGGGGTGAGTGCACAGACACAGAGGTAAAAAAAAAAAAAAAACCTATCCTGTTTTATTACCTGTTATCCAGAGGGCACTTGGGAATACCACCTGTTTCTGCGTGAGTGTGTATGTGTGAGAGCCGTTTATACCTCTTGCATATGCTTAATCTGTGATACAAATGTGCAGGTGCATATCCTTACATGTGTGCACATAAGCGCAATGCCCTGTTAAAATTCACTCTAATGTGCATCTAATATTTGGCATTAGAGTGAATTTGTGGCAGGGTGAGTTTATCCTCTTTGGCAGTCACTTTAATTGGTAACAGAGAGGAAGTACCGGGCCCGTGTGGGTCCCCAGGTAAATGCATCTCAAACAGTCAGGCTCTTAACCTGGTGCCAAGGGGATCAGATGTAGTCCGTTAATACTTTTCTTCCCCTTCTAGAGACCAAACTAGGGAGAAAAAGCAAAGAGGACAGACGTGGAGACGCATGTTTACTGCGTTTTCAGTTTCAGAGCAGCACAGTGAGGCTGCATTAGGGTTTGGCTCTATTCAGACAGCCCATAATATCTTTTTGTGTTTGCTCTCTGTTCAGTGTCCCTCTGTGCTCTGTCCCCCTTAAAACAGTTTCTATGGTACCCTTCGCTCCACAGTGAACAATATCAGCACCCCAGAGCCAGCAGTGCGGCATTCTCTCTCTGGGCTCTGGCCCCTCACAAAGGCCCATTTCTATGGCAACTTGCAGTTGGCATGAGGAAAAGAGTTGGGGAGAACAGTGGGCATTGTTGTTCTCTATCGGGATCACAAAACAAAAAAAGGGGGGAAAAACTAGGGAAGAAAAAGACATTTTGTTTGAGAGGTTGGGAAAAATGGACTGAATCTCCACAGCAAAAGCACACACACACAAACAAAACCACAAGATGGACGTTACCTGCAGCTGAAGAGGGCCGAGGCCAGGCGTTGCCGCTGCAGCGGCTGCCATAGTTGTGGGGATCAGCTGTAGAGGGTAAGGGTCACCTTAGGAAAAGAGAATTATGGGTATGTCAGATGCTTTAGATTTTTTTTTTTCCACACATCACCCATCCCTTTCGTCTTCCAACACTTCTGCACAGGGTCTGGGCCCCATCCCCCTCTCCTCTCCTTCGATGGAGCGACAGATTCACTGCTTTCTCTTCTGTCGGTAAAGACCTCCATTGTGAAGTCCCCCCCTCCATTCTAATGAAAGGCTGATTGTGTGGCTGCAGCTCTAATACCCCGAGCACAATAGCAGTTGAAGGCTAAGGCATGATAAGGAGAGGACGGTAATTAACGAGGTAACGTCAGCGCCCCGTCTCCTCGGGCCCCGCACAAGAGCCTCTGCGTTGGAGAGATGAATCAGAACACGAGGAGTGAATAGCGAGAGTTATTAGCGTCCACCTGCAGATATGGGCTTTATAATTACATGACCGGGAGGTAAAGGTCAGTCCAGTTCGGCTAGAGGAGGTAGGGGGTTATTAGCGTTGCGCTGAAAAGGCCTGTGACATGAGAAACCACGAGTGTGCTCTCAAATCGGTTCTGCAGTGTTTTTTGAGTGCAAAGCGTGATGGACAATGGAAAGATGTCGGCCAAAAAGGGGGGAGAGGTTGGATACAAGTGCTCTGAGGAAGAACAGAGGGGAGAAAATGTCTCATGTCCAGATAGATGGCCTTTGAAATATATCATATAAAAGTGAGACCATCATTCTGTTATTGTAAAATAATCAGTGATTTATGGAGTGCATGTCTGGTCGTGTTTTGAAGCCAGCATAAATGTGCCCCTCGCCTATGATATCCCACCATTCTGTGCATGCAGTAAGGCAGAATTGGAATGGCATCTGATGGAACTAAATTAATAAATGTACATTTTTTTATTAAAAAGACATATTGCTTTAGTACAACTGAAATAATATTTTTAATGTGCACGTAAATGCACTTGTTGATAAGGCAGCAGCCTTCACATTTGGATACAGCCCGGGACTCTATAGTATCTGTTAAAGGGGTTTGTAGAGGAAGTCGGACTTTGTCTCAGTAAGCAATAAACCAGACGCTCCTATCAGTCAGTCCAAAACATTTTTCCCATACACTGACTCCCCCCACCCCCCCACCCACAAAAAAAAAAAAAAAAAATACTCATCCGCTTAGTTAAAGATTGCCCTGGACCCAATTCAAGGATGTATTCTGGGGAGATGTGTGTGTGTTTTGTCTTTTTTCTAGTCTTTCTCTCAGTCCCTAAACAAATACAAATATTCCAGCTATTTTATATCTCTCCTGGGTACAGCTGTAACAAAAGAGCAAAACTAAGAAAAGCAAACATGTTGCTGTTGGCGAGAAGGCAGTATCTTCAGACTGACTGGAAGAGCTCCGTGGCCTGGCTCCGGGGAGCAATGGGTGGGAACCAGCGTCCCCTTAGTCCAGACCCTGCGACCAGAGGGATTTCATCCCCCTTTTTTTCCTCTCTGGTTTTGAGGGTTCAAACGACGGCTTCCTCCCCCGTGATCAAGCACTGTAATGGTAACTAAATGACATGCGTAATTGAAATTTTGGGCAGGGTTTGATGGTGCTGCTGGCTGTAATTGAAATAGAGGGTTTATGGTTAGGAGGGAGGGAGGCCGTTGGGAGGAGGAAGAGGGTGGGGGGACTTGTTTGGGAAACTGTGAAGCGCAGTGGGCGGAGCTGGAGATGCGGACCGGTCCGTCTCACAAGGGAGATGTGCGTTTATGAGTGTGTGCGAGTGTGTGATCTATGCAATGTTTGTGTGCACGCGTACAGTTGGAGAGGAGTCGGAGGCGTGTGTGAGGCGTACTGGACGCGTGTTCTGGCGGCCGCCCGTGTTAATATGAAGAAACCTGGGGCAGGTCACTCTACCCCCCCGTGAGAGCGCGAGCGTTCTGCTGCTGCGCTGCTGGCACTTGCCGCCTCGTTTCTCCGGTAAACAACACATTGCTTCACAGTTGGACTGCTACAGCCAAAAACACAAACCCCAGAGGAAGTTTTCTTTTTTTTCCTGTTCCTACTTTTGAACAAGAAATACAGAGACACAAAAGCAAGCGAGTTTGTCTAGTCTGAGAGTCTGTCATGTGCGGGAGATGATGGGCATCAGTGGTGTTGGCTGATCTTAATAACACACCAGACAGGAGGGAGATGCTGCCCAACATTGGGTTGAAGACTCCGCTTTCAGCAATCTGGTTTGAAATCTCTAGTGTGAACAATAAACTAGACTGAAGTCCTTAATTTAACAACCCATCACTGAAATGCTGCTTTAATACTCACTGCAGCCTGGTTTGTAGTTGAACCCTGGAGGAAGTAGAAATCCTTGTTGTGCTGCAGCGGCCGCCAGAGTTCTCTGATCTGGAGGAAACACAGGTATCATCAGCGGAGGCAACTGACCCTGGACCTGCTGAAGAGATAAAGAGAGAGACAACAATTATGATGTTAGTCATGAACAAAGAGTCTTGCCATAATACTGTAGGTCAACTATGAAGAAATCGTTTCAACCAAAGTCCTAGCCTCAGCTTCAGACCGCCCACAGTTTGACCACAGACCATCTGAGGCCACTTTGGACATAAATTGTTCCAAATCTATTGGATATTTTCTTCACCTAAATGGATTATAAAGGCAGAACAACTTGTGGTTGGCTGCTTTACATGTTGATTAGACTTCCTGTCTAAGTGGATAAGGAATAAGCTGCAAGGTAGACCACACTTTGGCCACCTATAAACTGCAGCTAAATTCAGTTGTCAATTCACCTTTTAGTGCTTAATCCTTTTCTGTACACACACAGTTTAGTAATTTGCGGGAGTGACAAACACATTCTACAACCGAATTAACTCCTGAAAGTTAAGTAGTAGTGACAACCGCATTAACAAAAATTCTGCACAGTCTGTACGGAATCAAACTGAATAACTAATTGTTCATGACGTCAATGAGAGATGACAGACGAGAGATACATCTCTGATGCACGTTAAAACACTCCTTTAAGCATAAACAAAACACTACGCCTCCGTCTACTGTGCTTTAGTCAAAATTGCTGAACACAAGAAGTCTTTGTAATATTACTTTAGTCAGAATAGCGGACACCAAACATACGAGATGCCAGGACTTTAATATGGCTTCCATGGTGTCAATAAGTGCAGTTTCGGGAGAGATTTGTGTTCCGTACACACGGAATGATAATTTAGGGGACTCACTCCCACATTTAATTGAGGTTGTCACTCCTGAAACTTAACAGTGTGTACACTGTGTGTACCTTTATGTCTGGCTACACTATGCACCTCTAGCCAGTTTATTACTAGGGTGATTTCAAATACTGTGCTTGTCCAGCAACTGTCACCTGAGGACAAGTGAGATATGGACGAGTGGCTTTTGGGATAGTTGGTCCCCTTGACTTATTGTCACATAAAGGAGATTCTTCATGATCTGGCAACAGCTGGCCTCTGCAGAGCACCATGCTCGGCACCTCGCCACACCACTTCACAAGGTTTCTAGGATTAAAAAAGGGAGGAAAAAGGAAAAAAAACAAGCCAGAGACTTTGGCAAAGGGAGAGTCTTGAGACGCACAGGCCCAAAGAAGAGGAGGACAGATGGTTCTTCTGACGAGAAAAACACAAAGGCTCCAAAAGTGACAATCCTCTATATATGAAAGTGACATGCTCTAAGAGGAAAGGAGGCAGTTTATCACAGTCGCATGTTAAGATAAACAGAGGTTAAACTTTTATTTGTCTCCCCTTCTATCTCTTAAGTCTCAGTAGCACGTCTGAGGGTTTTTGAATTCCAACCACAGAGCAATCATTCCTCCATTTTGGTTAACCACAAACGGCAGGCCTCCTGTTCCCAGATCAGGAGGCAGTGGCGTTTTATAGTTTATACCCCCCACAGGCTGGTGCAGCTCTAACTTCCAGTCCTAATTGGACACATGCTCCTCTGGTTTTGCCTGCGTCTTCTCAGTGCGAGCTAGGGCTCTGTGGACACAATAGCATGTGCTAGCCAACGCTCATGCGTGTGTTTGTTCTCCAGTGATTTTGAGCATGGACTGTTTTTGTGGCAAATTACAATCACACGCTCTTCTCTTAAACGCATAGACATGTAAGCAAGTGTGTGTGGGAGCATATGGAATTAAAGGCTCGTGGATCTCCTCAAAGCTTTCGAACACACCGTCATGCTGTTCTCTATTCAATCAACGTAGTAAATAGCATTACCCACGCAGAGTAGGTGAGGTTGATATTGACATTTTCAGGCCAGTTAATGCAGTTTGATGCATCCAGTTGACATGTATCATGAACTAGGGGGACTGAAAAGGACTGAACCTTAAAGTTACTTTCAAAGGAGATTTAAATTTGAAGGCATTGAACAGTTAGCATCGCTTGCAAAACATCTCTAGCATTGGCTGGGGACAGGAACACATGACGTTGAAACAAAGTGGACTGTGGAAAGTTGAACTGGAACAATGTGCCTCAACTGTAGGGATTGGTCCCCGCTAAACTAGTAATAGTTTAGGGAAAACACTGTTTGAGGGGCTGCAACACCCCATCACACCCAAACACAAATAGAAGACTTCCCTTATTGTTATTGTCATAACTCACTATTAAAACTGTTGAATATTCCAGAAAGCTTATGACAAAAGTGTCAACTCCAGCTGCAAGCTCTATAAAGGTTTATTAATCAGACAACAGCTGGCTGTGGAATTCCATTCTGGCTCTTTGAACTCTCTGGTCGGAAGAATGGCTTACTTGAAAAGCTTTTAAAAACTTTGAGAGTCTGTCAGATAATTGGGTTGGAAATGGGTTTCAGGACCGACATCTAAAAACAATATGATACTTCTGGTTTTCTAATGAAACAAAAATACTCTTGTGAATGGTCTTATTGACCAGCTCCACAATAAAGACAGTTAATGTAAATTATGCTCGTTTTATTTGTACCATTTAACTATTTATAAATAGATGATATAAATATAAACCTACAGCAAATACAACTAGAATCTTAAAAACCCTCTTACTACCCGTAAGAAAAATAGATGTCGGACAAGGAAAAAAGGATAACACAAGAGCGTGGCTAACTTTGCAACTTTCTTAGTTTATAAGAAAAGAGCGAGATTTTGAGAGTGAAAGAGCAAGGAAAAAATGTTGAAAGGGAAAAAGTGGAAAGTTGGCACAAAACTGAGTCAGAGCCTCTCGCCAGGCGGCACAGCTTGAACCTAAAGCTTTTTGAACATAATGAAGATGTGCAGATAATTAACATATGCAGTGTGAACAGGTTTGCTGGCACGGAGGAGAGAAAACTCTAAGGTAGAGCTATTATTAGGGAGTAATTTGCTCTAAGAAGTAAATGAGTGAAACAATAGCTGCCAGCATTGACAATATGGCACACATCTGAGAATGTGTGCAAGAACGGTGGTTAAGAACGAGTCCCACCGCTAAAATCTGTTTCCAGCCATATGCTCCGGCAATTAAAGGAAGGCCTCGGTGACCTCGCACTGAAGAGGGGACACATAGCCATATAACTAATAATTAATTTGCGCTTGGATAGCAGCGGTAGCACACACGCACTATACTTGCAGACTGGCACTTAATATTAGCCCCGTGGACGTGGGCATAGGCCATTAACTTTTACAGAGTGCCTGCGACGACTGCCAGTCTGGTGCAGGCATCAGTGCGAAAGGACTGTCCCTGGTGAATAAGATTGAGATTCAAACAAACACGTGCAGACAGTCAGCTTTTGCATTCATGGATGTACTTCCTGCTTCTTTTTATTAAGTGTGTCGGCTTATTATATACCTGGCTAAACATTGATGGCTAAAAAAGGAAGCTGCCAATGTTATCTCACATTCACAAGAGTGTTACTTCACAACAATTGTGAGGCGTCACCTTAGGGTGTGTTATCAGGGACCTAATAGAGCGCAACAGTTACTGTCTCTGCTGTTTCAGCAGCTTTGGTGTTTTTTTAGTATTGTTCCAATTAATTTCCTCCATTGGGATTTCAGCCAAACCAACAAACTCTGAGATGAGTGACAACATTATAATCTTAAGTTTTTAAATACCCTTTTTACAAATTAGAGTAAAAGACAAGTGTCTTTTACGAGGCAATGAATTATGCATGCCATGAAGCACTTCAAATGATGTAATTCAAAAACTTGGAAATATTCAATTATAATGATTGATTATATTTATAAAGTTTATTTTTGCAAATAATTTTTGCAATAAAGTTACCTGAGGATGTAGGAAGTGTACTTCATAGGAGTTCACTGCTGAGTTATTTAATTTTCGCTGTTCTCTTTTCCATGGTAACAACAATTTGTCTGATAGTTCTCTTCAGGATAAGGGGCAGTGCAGTTATAGACCTGGAATTTTGGCCATTATTTGACCATTATTTTTTAACCAAGCTAAAAATCACACTGACTTGTGGCCAGACAATCATATATTATTAAACTCACCTCTCACACTAGGTTTGTCATTATACATACCCTTAAAAATCAAATACTCAATGGAAAATAAACGCAGTCGTAAACAGACTGTTGCGATATGCAAGGAGGAAACGGGTGGAGTTTGAAGTCTAGACCAATAAAGAGTTACTTCAAGGTCACATGGCTTCACCACTAATGCTTGATCTCCCTTCTCCATGCCTGATCGCGGTTTTCAGACAAACGTGGCATTTTCAAACCCCACCAAAACAACAACCCTGCTCTTTCCAATCACTAACGCATGTCCATTTTCTCACTTATGTTCTTCGTTCTTTTTTTTTTCAAGTATGCCTCTCATTTTTTTCCAGCGAACGGTCCTTTTCCGTGAGCCAAGGGCACCTTTGGCTGATTAGCAGCTAATGAAATTGAGTGGCGAGCCTGTGTCTGCACAGCCAGCCTTTTATTAGGCCCCCATTAGGTGTGAGTGCAGGAGGTGCGTCAGCCGCCCGCTGTAGGTGGGCATAACGCAGGGCCCATCTGCTCCTCTGCCTGTGTGTCCTTCCTCAAATAGCTCCCATTAGCTGCCAACCACCGGGCTGAGAGAAGCCATCCCCACACACTCAAACACACGAAGACACGCATACACGGGCACACACCAGGCTGTTATATGCTTCTCATGGCCAGTCGCTTAGGTAACACACAGTTGTTCTGTGGTTGGAGAGGAAGTAGAGGTGGAAATGGACACGTATAACACTTTTGTTAATTTCTCTCCTTTCGGCTTCCTTGTTGAGCACATGCCTACTTTTAAGGTTGAACTTACTTCATTGTTCTCTGTCTTGTTCAATGTCTTGTTGATCCTGTTGTAATCCTTTACTTACAAATAAGAGTTGAATGAGCATGTTAGACAAATCTGTCTGGCACATTATTCTTCCTGTCTCTCTCTCGCTGTTTTCTTTCTAGGGAAACTGAACAGGTATACAATCCGAATATGCACACAGACACAAATATTCCTTATTTTCTGTCCACTGCTTCCTGGGGAGGTATACAGGGTTACCTTTTCTTCATATGTGTCTAATTAAGTCCAATCATGTGCTGTAAAACTTATACCATGTCAAAATGTCATTGTAAAGCTGGAGACAAAGTCCACTTACAGATTGCGCAAGAACTTACGAACGTATCTTTTAGGATAAACAACTGACGCAGAAATGACATACTTCACTTTAAAACTCTGAAATGCCCCCTAAAATATCCTTAATAATATAAAGCGAGTGCTCCTATCAATCGGGAACATGCGTTGGGAGTATCTCCCTGATCCCCACCATCATCCGTAGTGCTGCGCAAAGCCCAGTTCACACAACCAGTACGGTTACTTCATGCAGGAAAAACACCAATTACATTCATTTAGGTATAATGAGACAAATTAAACAATTACACAGCCAATTGGGTTAGCTGCTCCTGTGCATAGGACCTGGTCTAACTCTGATGAGCTAACGCTCCTGTTAGTTTTCTTTTCCTCCTCAACCGTTTTCTTTTTAACTCATTCCGTGGGAAAATGAATTTACTATCTCAAGGAGATACTGCACTGATGCATGGCAAATGAGTCTGATTGAGTTATGAAGCAATCATGCTGTGTTTGACATGTATAAGGTTCTGCCGTGGAAGCTCTTTATTAGGTTAGATTTCCTGAAAAATGTAGGTTGACTTATGTGTTTTATAAGCAGCCTGTCGTATTTCTGTCGCCACCGTGTCTAAAGACTTAAACTAGTTAGTTAGCTAAACATGCGACAGCAGTGCTAGTTTTGTTATCTGTGGCTAATGCCTTTGTGCTAAATGACTGTCGTTCTACGTCAAATTAGTCTGCAAAAAAAAGCACCTCATGGGAGGTCTGGCTACTTGCGTTAACTGCCACTTTGACAGCGGAGGAGCCTCATCCCGGCCCCTGCGCTGGGTAGAGGAAATTTTCTAACACCAGCGCGATGCCCCGCAGAGCCGGAGTAGGTTTGCTGAAAGGAGGCTGCTAATGAGAGAAAAGCGAACAGACAGCGGGAAAGTGTTAAGAGTACAGCGGAGCTCAGGAGGAGGTTGTACCAGTGGGCAGCTCCCAGTCACAGCGCTCACAGGCCTTTTTCAACATTACACCTCTCGTTAAGCATGGAAATGCATTATATGTATCCTGCATTTCATGCCTCATGCTTCTCGGCAGGAGGATTCTTTCATCCAAAAGAGCCTGTCTTCCTGGTTTGATAACCGTCAGGGGTCCTGAGTTGAGACACAGCTTTAATAAGAATGAAAGAGTGTGTATGCATGTTACCCCCAAGAGCCTAAAGAAGTGGCCCCATACTGTGAGGTATATATGTGTTAACTGTGTGTGCATTTTTCAGGAGAGAACTAACTCTTCAAGGAGTTTTAAATGTGCTACAGGAACAGACTTCGGTTGTAAAGTCCATGTAGGTTCTACAGGGATTTCGCTGTAAAGTCAAAGTGAAACAGCATTAGCAATCCATTTGACTTACGTTTTACTTCAGTAAAACTGATTATTTGACGAGAATAAGGATTGAATTGCAAAAAAAAAAAAAAAAATCTGATGTCAAAGAGACGTCAAGGAGAAGATGTTAGCCAAAAAGGCTGTTGTTTCAAATGACAAGTATTGAATAATTGTTCAAAATAAGACATGGAATGTCTTCTTTTGGACATGGAATATGTCTCTTGACCTCAGTAACAGCATGTAATAAACTCTAAATGTACTCTAAAAGTTCAGGACTGCTATATTTGTCTCTGACGCATGCGTTTGCTCAGAGTATGTTAGCGGCCTGTGTGTTAGAACAAGTCAAATGTGTGTTTTTCAGGAGGTGATTTAGGGCTAATATATGATTGGCCCATAACAAGGGTCTCCTCCTCTCGCCCCCCTCCTTCGCCTCCGTGTTGACTGTGAGAAACTATTGTTCCACTAGGCTGAATGGAGAAGTGCTTGTTTGGGAAAAGGTTGCAAAGTCATGGGAAAAAGAAGCTTTGTTTCTGTGAGCGACGAGCGGGGCTAGAAAAACCCAAGCGGACGTGTTTTGGGGACTGACGCACACACAGCTGCTACTAACACACATAAGGACATGAGCTGATGCGGATTTTGAAATAGACACAGATAAGTCTCACATACACATGTTCAGGCTAAGCTGTGTAGTATGAACATACTACACACAAGCAAACACAGCTGCAACACACACACACAAAAAGAGAATGGCAGGGGTCCAGCGTACGGCAGTGATCTCTCTCTTACTCTCTCTCTCTCCCTCTCTGTGTGTGTGTATATTGTGTGTGTGTGTGTGTGTGTGTGTGTGTGTGTGTGTGTGTGTGTGTGTGTGTGTGTGTGTGTGTGTGTGTGTGTGTGAATAGTCTCAGTGTGATGTGGCTTCCTGGCCAAAACTGCCGGAGTCCCTCTCAAGGCTAAGTCTCATTTTATCAACCAAATTAGAATCATCTCATCTCCTCTTGCACACAAAGCCTTTATTCGCTTCACACCTGCACACACAAAGCAGGCCAGTGTCTCTCTGCCCCATGTATAAGTCAGCTGGGACAAACCCATCAAAAAGTGTCTCTGTTCAGTTTTCCACATGCTTCTTTACCAGCCATTAGGACATTACCTACACATTCATATTCAAAAGATCATATGATCATACCAACAAGTTGATTTGCATGAGTTTATATTATTAAATACACAAATACACACTCTTTTCCAAAACATATAGCGCTGCTTGTCTACTACCTACTGTATATAGGCAGAATTTTAACCAAAATGGAGCCTGTTAAGTGATTTGAAAATGCTCTTCATAGGCAGCTATGAGGACTACACAAACAGCTAGCAGATGACATGCTAAAAGCTTTGTTCAAAATCTTTGAAAAACATTGATTCACAGACTGTATATGTTATTCGATGTGCATGGCAGAATTGTTTCCAAATGTTAACATTGCTAAACTAACTGCATGATAATCTATAAAAATATGCAGCATGCACACATTTGGGGGAACAGTCTTTCCTTAATTAATGTTTTTAATATTAGACCTTTTTGTGAAAGTTTCAAATAAATATAATTATATTCATAATCAACGTTTCTTAAATTCATCAGTAATCTTGGATGATTTTTTTCACCTGAGCTTATCATAATGCATTCTGGATTGAGAGGTGTTGCTTCCTACCCTTTGGACTAACCTTCGTCTTCGTTTGTGTAGCTACATTTTGATTGCTCTAGAAAAAGGACTAAGAGAATGGACTCTGGATACCAGTGCTGATGCTTGTCTGTGATTGGCTGATTGTGATTGGGGGGTTGATTGCTGATTGGTGGACTAGAATGTTTGATTGTCATGAAACCCTGCGGTCATGGTGACAAGTGACTCGCACTGCGACATCTCACAAACATAACTGTTCAAAAGCATAAACACAAAACATCTATACAAGTCTACAAGTGGACATGCACATATATATATAAAGACTCACCTGGATCTGTTGCTGCAGGAGGTTGATTTTGTGTTGTTGCTGCAGAAGTTGCTGCTGTTGTCGTGCAATCTGCGGATAGAACATGTCAAACTGTCACATACATCAAACTCTTGTCTTTTCCAACAAGAGAGGACATTATTTGTTCAGAGCGGGGGTCACATGCATGTATGGAGACTGTAAACTGTGTTTGAAGCTCTTGAGTATGCTTTTGTATTTCATACATATTTACCAAGGAGTGGCGCCCAGTCCTGGAGCGTTGTGTGTGTGTGTGTGTGTGTGTGTGTGTGTACAGGGGTGTGTTAGTGTATGTGTTAATACAGATCTGTTTTCTTTTGTAAAACTGAGCTCCCCAGAAGCAACTATACACACAACAAAGCTAAAGTACACACTTCTGTATGCAAACACCTTTAGTCTCCTGCCTGCGTGCTGGAGGGGACCTAAACGCTACACACATTCTTATAGGGGGAAGGAGACACAGAAGGTTTCTTTGTGAATGTGGTTTAAAGTAAAGAACGTTAGAATGTTACACACCCATACCTCTCCTCCCCACACACATTCACTCACTGATAACACTGTTCTGTACTATTTAAATGTCCAGAACAGTGGCATAATCAGACATGATAGGAAGGAATTGGTCATAAATTTACTAGTTATCCAACAACATAATATATTATTACTGAGGCTGACTAGCTTATCTTTCTCTAATTTGTTTTTGTTTGAATAATTTTACGGTGGTGCTCTAATTAACATCCTGACAGTGTCGGAAAAACCAGTCAAAAAACTTGTGCCTTGAAATGTATCCCCTTTAAAGCAACATCAGCCATAAGTTTTGTTTACACCCTATAAAAAATTGTCTCAAGACTCCTGCATTCTGTTCCATTAAGCTTCATCTAGCCGTTTATGAATACAAAAAAGCATCTTATGTTAATGCCCAAGAAACAAATGATCTGGTTCAAGAGAACCTGGAACCAGCCTAATATACAGGGATTCCTTAACCCATCAAGTAGTCAGTTTAGAAAATACATTATGAGATAAGTTTCCAGCTTCAGGCATTTTCCTGTCTTTTCTAACAGCAGAATGCTTTGCAAAGTGACAAAATTACAGCCTATCAGAACAATGTAATCGATTAATATACAGCTAAGAGGTTCAGGATTTTTAACCAATGAGATTTGATTGGGTACAACACCAAGCTTTATTGCATTATTTGCCTGGTTAGGACCTGCATTGGACGACCAGGCCAATTCAACCACAAATATTTTTGAGGACATATTGTGTAAAATAAGCGTTTATTTGATATAAACTTTTATATTTAATTTTCATGTTATCATTAAACATTTATATCAACAATATATTAGCCTATCCTCGTCTTCAGTCTTTGGAAAATGTGCATAACTGATGAAACATGACGAAGCATGGTGAAAAAGTGCTAACCTGGTCCTGTTGCTGTTTCGCCAACTCCATTTGCTGGCGCTGTTTTTCGATTTGCGAAGCGGCTAGTTTCTTCTGCTCCTCATGGGCGGCCAGTAGCTGCTCTCTGAGACTGCTGAGCTGCGTGATCATCCCCATCAGCTGGCGCTCTTTCTCCGCCAGGCTGTCCGGGGTGCCTGCAGGGGTTAAAGGGCACAGGCCACAGGTCAAAGAGCTAGGCGAGGAAGCCTTGCACCCAGATGTGCTCCTTCTGAGATGTGCCATCGCCCTGGTGTTTACCTAGCCGTCGCTACACATTTAGCATGAGCTGACCTCCGACCTCGGCTAAAGATGAGAACGCTCTGACATACGATCAGCCCCAGAGCAGACGGCAAGAAGGGAAGACTAAATCACTCGACAGGATGTCGTTGCACTGCAGTATTACCCCAGACTACCACCAATCAAACAGAGTGTGTGTGCTAAACCCCTAAAGCGTTCAAATGTCCAAATGAGCACGTCTGTTAATGAGTTCATGTGTGTGCAATTGTGCGTCTGAGGTCATATATCTGCGTTAAAACACACACACACACACACACACACACACACACACACACACACACACACACACACACACACACACACACACACACACACACACACACACACACACACACACACACACACACACACACACACACACACACACACACACACAGACACACGTCTGCACAGCCCACAATCCCCCATTGTTCTCGGCCTCTACCTTCTGAGGGGCCACATTCCTCACCAGGGAAAAACAGATGATGAAGAAAGCTAGAGAAAGAAGGGAGTCATAGCAGCTGACCTGACCCCTTGCCCTGGCAGGAAGGTGAGAGTAGGCTCCATTTGTAACCCCTTCACAAACACACACACAGACTCAACAATGCACAATAAAGGCAACTGTCACAGGCGGCCAGTTGGAAAAATAAACCTGCAGCTCCCCTTAACAGCTCCCAGACTGAGCTTTCACAAGAGGGTGTGCATCCGAGCCGGCATGGGACAAGGGAAGGCCTTGTGTGAAAACTGACGAGTCTTCCAGAGAAAAGAGGGATCAAAGTAATCTTTATTTCTCGCTTTCTGTCCTAGACCCTGTTGCTCATACCAGGGAAGGGTCAGAACGGTTTATCTAATCATTTTTTTTTAAATATTCAATTAAAATATTTACTTGAATATTTTTAAACTGTGGGGTTTTAAAAGAGATTAATTTAGATTTATTTAGCATCAAACGAGTCATACATTTTACAATATTGTTTTCTAACAAAAATGTGTGCATGAATTCATAGCTTTCACGGAAATAGAATAAAATATATTAAACCCTAATATTAAACAACAAATATACATTTATTTTTCTGATGCATATAAATCTATAATTTCTTGTTCATTTCTTGTTTCCCGACTGGGTCAACAGAAAAAAATCCTCACCTTGTCAGAACACCTTATATAGCAAGTTAAAAAAATAGTTTAAAACATATCTTGAGACTCCTGCACTGTCCAGCTGTTTTCTACTGGAAGGACGAATCCTAAAGAATCCAACGAGAATGCATCTCATCAACCAACATAGGGCTTTCTTAAGACAATTATACAAGATGAATGTCTTGAATGTAGCTTTGCACGTCCCTAACTCGGTAAGACTGTCAGTAAGATTCACTCATTAAAATGTGACTGAACCTCTGACACTATACTCTGGATGCCCTAAGACTAGAGATGACAGAAAGTGTTTATACACACACATAATAAAATACACCAGCCTCATCAATCACAAGCGAAGGCTTTTTACCTCGGCTACTGAAAGTTCAGCTTTGGATCAATAAGTGGTTTCCTCTCTCTCTAAACATCCTAGGGCTGCCTTTACTGCCTTGCCTCATGTCACAAACCACAGTAATTAACCAATTTGTAACAATGTAATACCTGTCAAGCAGCTCTCACTGCTAATTAATGACTGGGCTTAAAAGACAAATCCCTAAAGCAGCACAGTACTGTGTTACAGGAGGGAGAGAAGGAGAGAAAGAGCTTAGCCCGAGGCTCTTATTGTCCATTAACACTTTTCTTTCCATCTTTTCTTCTATCTTTCTCTCTCATTCTGTCTCTTTCGCTTTGTAATCATCTCCTATGTGGTTAACACAGGCTGTTTTTTACTGAGCAATTTATTTAGTTGACTTTTTAAAGTACAATTCTCTTATACAGTATCTGATCTATAAAATGCATAGACTGGTCAATACAGTGCTTCAGCTGTGCGATAATACATTATATAATTTCATATCACCATTCTACTATCAACCATGGTTTCATTTCAGGGAATATATTTGCTAGAGGCAAAATAGCATGCAATGAATTTGCTTTATACAATACTATTTTTATGAACGTTTCTCTGCTTAATACTTTTTTTATTGTTTTATAAAATAAACTAGAAGCAATTTCATCTGTTCCACTGATTTGCAAACTTCACACTCTTGACAAAACCTAATTCCCAAAGACAAAACGTGAACATACAAAATGATGTTCCTCATTGGTTAAAACGTGATATTTCAAAGAAAACCTTGCTTACAGCACCCCATTTGAAATGATTTTTACACATTTGTGTGCCCATTTCTGATCTTGAAGGTTACGCACACACAGAGAGATGACAGTTGCGAGGGACCTCTCCAACCGCTAGTCATCGGTGGTCATGGCGGGGATGCTCTCTTGCTAAAATGTCATCACAGTGGGGTTACCGCACCGACGGCTTGATCAATGGCGTTCCCTTTTCTGCTCCAGGAGCGTGAACAAGCTTCGTTTGATTAAATATTTCTGAGCTTAATGAAGTACATTTACTCCAGAGTTAGCCTTGCGAACACGCCACTAGTGCGAGGAAGGCTTGTTAAAGTGACAGAGGAGTGTGTTCTCGCTACGGCTGAGCGACCTAACAGGATGTATCATTAACCGTGCTAACATGAGCAAGGCTGTTGCTTAGCAAGTCATCCCGGCAGATCATTAACCGGGGCAGGCGAAGAGGCTAGCGCTAGGTGGATTAGCATACCTGAGCTTTCAGTATGCTTGAAGATGTCTGAGGTGACATTTGATACATACAATTATAAGTATGATTATAGGTTCAATTCAAAACAAGAACTGCAAAACCAGCTCTTCTGACCCAATCGCCGATTGGAATAGCGAATGGCTTTGTTGCTCTAAAAAGAGATACAACAGATATATCAATGGCCAAAAACGAACATGCATACTCTCAGAGGTCAAATGAAGACACAAAGTCTTTCGTTTTACCTTTGATCTCCCCAAAGTTGCCAGAACCCATGGCCAATAGCTTGTCCTTCCAGTCCTTAGACAACAGCCTCTCAATACTGGGGGCCTCTGGAGGGGAGGGAGAGACAGAAAGAGAGAGAATTACCACAGGCAGGCAACATCACAATATAGCTCATTTAAAGTCCATTTGCTGTAATAAAGGCCCGTCTCTCTAATGGCACCAACAGTAGGGCAGGAGGAAGAGAGGATGGAGAGAGAGAAGGAGAGAGAGAGAGAGAGAGAGAGAGAGAGAGAGAGAGAGAGAGAGAGAGAGAGAGAGAGAGAGAGAGAGAGAGAGAGAGAGAGAGAGAAAGAGAGAGAGAGAGAGAGAGAGAGAGAGAGTTGAGCGGCTTCCTCACCTGCTGTTAGCCAATCATTAGCCCTATGCTCCAGCTAACACAAAGAGGCTCTTAATGCACCGGGTACAATGGACACATTATCGAGGCTGTGCGCTTTGTTTTCCTAATACACCCTGCGGACCCGCTAACCCCTCCACCCCACACGCTAATTACTAACCTGCCAAGGACGGACGTCTCAAACAAGAGAGAGAGAGGAAAATTACAACAACTCTCAACACCCCCCCCCCCCCCCCCCTGTATTCCTCTCTAACACAAATACATGCGTACACCAGTACCACCATCACCATCACAACAATTAACCGCGATATGAAACAAAACAAGGACACAAAGATTGAAAGAGAAACACAAGGTGTGTGTTTGTGGTAAATGACAGCAGTCAGTATTTTAGCTGGCTGAGAAACTACACACACACACACACAAACTTTAGATTCAGTTGTGATTTCCTTTACGTTTCATTTTTATCTTTTTTGTCATTCTACATCCTGTTGCTCAAAGAGTAAAGCATTATGCTTGCAACGGCAAGGTCATGGTTCGATTCCATATCATTTTATATGATAAATCATGTCTAATACACCTTCCTCATTCAGACTCATTTAAATCTTAAGCACTAAACCCTTCGGAAAATTAAAATTCACATCTCCAAAAGCAAAAATACACACACATACACAGTTAAATACTTTTCGACCAAAGTAAAAAGACTGTACAGGCCCCAGGTGGGCGGCACACACACTTACACTCAAAGACTTGCCAGATAGAAGAAGACTTGCCAAATATTTCATGTCTGATTAGTGCTCAAACGTCCTCAGTGGCATGTCTGCAATTTAAAGTTTGTCGCATTCTTGCCTCGAGTATTTCTGAATATCCTTTGTGTTCCTGGTCTCGCCTCTGGACTTCAAAGTTTGACACTTTCAGGCCTGTAACAGACGTCTTTGGTTTATGGACGCACTGCCTCACAGTTCAGCCAATCACCTTCACTGCTGCTGTTTCTACTGACAGCTGTCTCACTGTCACCCCAACAGGTGTTATTAGCCCTCGGCTCTCGCTCTCTCTCTCTCTCCTCTATTCTGGCATCTGTGCGTAACAATGACAGAGGCTTTTAAGCCCAAGAGCTTTGACAAGCGAAAGGTTTCAACAAATGGCCACTCCGTCTATCCCCCCTGCCTGCTCTCTCTCTCCATGTATAGTATAGTACTTTCTCCCTCTCTCTCACCGCGGCACCATAATAGTTATTATTTTTATTTATTAACATGGCTGCTATTGTCCCTGCTGACAGTTCCTTCACTTTAACTATTAATAAAAATAGAAAGCCCTCTTTTATGTGACAGCCCGCAGCGGGGATCTGTGCAATCGTTTACTGCAAAATGGACAGAGAAGGAAGCAGATATGCTGATGTATCTGCCTTTCGTGGCAGTCAAGTTGTCATAATCAAGACATTTTTGTCTTGGTTAATGTCAAGTTGTCATAACAAAGACATTTTTGTCTTTGTTAATGTCAAGTTGTAATAACAAAGACATTTTAAACAATGTCAACTTTGCATTAAAAGTGTCATGATTTACCGAATGACACTTAATGACAACAGTCATAAACATTCATAAAGACTCCTTCATGTTCATGACAGGTGTTATGTCATGTTTATGACAGTGTCATGTCAGTCTTATGCACACCCCTTCAAATAAAGTGTTACCGAACATTTTTACTTATACTTTATAAAACCCATGTGAAAACTCCAAGTCTGAATGAGAAAACTTTGAACTATAAAATGTTCTATAAAGATAAAAAAATAAACATACTAACTGCAGATTTAAAACCTATATTTGCTATCGGCATTCAAAATATGTGAATTAGACTAGAGAGACAAACAGAAGTGAGAGAGGGCAGAAACTTTGAGACTGGTCCCATTATTTCCAATACAGCAGCACAGCTTGTATGCATTAGTGTAAAGAGGTCTTGTTTGTGGCAGCTGGGTGGAACCCTATGCGCCCTTACAAGGTGGGGAGCACATTTTTGGTGGGACCAGCAGTGCCTGAGGGGTACAGCAGAAAGAGAACACTGGAAAAACACAGAGCAAGGGTGTGTTTTGAGTGTTTGTGCCAAGATGTGTCAATTAGACAACCTGATTGAGAGAGAATGTTTGCTATAAGAGAGATTTAAAAGATTTCTTTCTAAGCAGCTTTAAAACATTTTTTTTTTTCAAAAATAGTGAGCAAATAAAAAAAAATAATAGTATTAACATAAATATGTGTAATATGAATAAAGGAGCACACACACACCACACACACACACACCACACACACACACACACACACACACACAACACACACACACACACACACACACACACACACACACACACACACTATGGACTCCCTAGCACCCATTCCTCATGGGGTCCCTTGATCAGATTTTGAGAACACCTGGACCATCAACCATCCTGAACCGTCCCTATATACTCATCCACCTCTATTTGTGTCTTGAACAGGATGTTCGGTAGACAGATCTGACAAACAAGTGCGTCAGTTGCACACACTCATCTGCAAACTAAATATGAGATCACAAACTCAACAACCACCACACCGACCATACCAAAATGGGAGAGGAGAAGTTAATCTGACAATAATAGGTGAATTATGGGGCATTATTAAAGTTCACTGGCTCCAGAGGACTCCAGCAGCTGGCAGAGCCAAAGCCAAGATGTCCAGCCACCTGGCCCAAAAGCGTAGAAGAACCACTCAAGATGTGCCACCAGCGAGTGCACTTTCATTCTTCACACACCATGGTCCAACTTAGGGCGGTCTGGGCTCTGTACTTCACAAATAATTTCATCACCCACTCTGTGTTTCTCTATGCCTCGCCGTTGCGGTGCTATTTTTTGCCCAAACGTTCTGACTCAGCCCGGCCAACTCCATTTTTCCAATTATCTCATATTTGCAAAGCCAATGAGATGTTTTGTTCGGAAAAGAAAGAGGGGGCGGGGGTTGGTTTTGGAGAAGTGGAGAGAAGCGGGGAGACGGAGGGGGAATGAGACAAGGAGAGCCAGGCCCACAGTGGACAACAAAAGGGCCAGTGTCCCAGCGCCAGCTTCACGCGGGTGGGGAGGGCTCACAGGAAAGGCCCTGGCTCGGGCCCGGCCCAGCACACAGCACCAGAACAGGCTCCACATTGACTGCTCTTGGCAGAAAGCAACACGCTGCAGCAGCTCCCAGTCGCCACAGAGGTCAGGATTGAATAACCAATTATACAAGCACCCAGCTAGTTTATCTAAGGTTGGACAGAAAGGACCGTCACACACTTTGAGTTCAGTGCAGTATATGTGTCCATCACGAGACGCGCACACACAGGAGTCCAGCTGCGCTTAGATCTTTGTAAGGAGTGAACACAAACACACAAAGATGGGATTCAATCACAAAACTAGTAATTAATGACAGCTTTTGTGACTAAAACACTATAAAATCAATGAGTGCAGTCCAGATCAGTAGTCATTACGTAGTATCATGTTTAAAAAAAAGTTCATGAGATTTTAAAGAGCAAACGGCAGAAGTTTGATTCAGAAACAAACACGCTGTGCAAACTCTTCTCCTGAATTCCCCTGTCAAATGAAAAGATGATTATAATCACCCTTGATGATCAATTTATGTACGGCTGTTATTTGCCCAGAGACCATGTTGAAAATTCTTTCTAAAGGACGTTCAAACATCAGCAGTCGCTCGTGTTTTCTCCCGGCGTGGCAGACACTGCGAGACTGTGAGTGTAGAAACGCAGAGCAAGAAAAAAGAGAAAAAAAAACATCGGACCAAATCTCTCATCAAAAGCCGCCATTCAAGCTAAAAGTCCCAATTATGTGTGCTGATGGAGGAAAAGGCAATGCTTAGCAACACTCTGTACAAACATTCACTCACACACAGAGAATGTCTTCTTTCTTGTTTTTGCTCAAAAAACGTTCCTGTCTAAGAGAGGTGACAAGCTGAAAGAAAAAAAAAGGGAAACGTGGAGGGACAGAGCGCGATGGAGTGAGATAAGGTGAGAGTTTAGAGTTTGTGTGAAGTCGTAACGTGTAAAGCGTGTGGAGTCAACGGAAAGAGCAGAGCTGAAGTTAAAGGTTACACAACCTTTACCTTCAAGAGCGGTCACCAAGGTAACAGGCACAATTTTCTAATACAAAATATAAAAAGAAAAACACATTGCCTGAAAAAACCCCCTGTTTGTTCTCCATCTGTACAGTTATTTATTTTGGACAGTATTTTGTTCTAGAACAATGACATCATGGTTAAACGGAACTATATATAGTTACTCATTAGAATTAGTCATAATCAAAACTTCAGAAACACAAGCAGAAACAATTTGTACATAAACTGACAGTAAATTTGCGTAAATAAAGTTTAACGAACAATTTACAGAAATGCAGTATTTTACTGAACTTTATGGAATGTTCTAGAAATGTGGAATATGTGAAAAACTTGTGTAAACTACATTTGCGTAGTCTGATACAGAAGTCCCACAAGCACTACAAAGTGTGCTCTTCAGCTCTAGTCCTTACTTTGATGATGATAAATCAATTTTCCATAAATTAATGGATAATAATTCACAACTTAAGTTGCAGGGTGAGATTTACAAATTGAAAAAGTCGTTTATCTCTGACGGAATTGTGCCCTTCACATATCTGCAATCCTTCTCTGACAGATGGTGTTGTGGGTGCTTATGTCCAATTTGATTTGAACCAAAACTCCCGCCAAATTTATTCTGGCACCTCTTGCGCGGTGCCAAATTTACACTGCCAGATTGAAATAACTGCGTGGAGGGCATGACATTGTGAAGAAGAATGTGAGCAAAACCATCACGACGTGTGAGAAAGTCTGAGAAAATTAAGACATTCTCTGAGGACGTCCAAGACTTCAAATCTGGCTGGCATACATCTGAGTATCATCCACTCTACTGATACGCACACACACAAGCACGCACAAATATATGCAATTTTACATACATATAGAAATTAATTAATGTGCACGCATGCAGTCATAACAAACGCCTTTTTATATTTCATATGTGGCTTACTGTTGAGTTTTGCTTTTAAGTGAATTAGCATGAACATCTCAAAACTCTTAAAAGCTAAAAGAAAAGAATTACATATAATGTTTGCAGACACTAAGGTTTGAAATATAATATGCAGTGAGGCTTATGTTTTGCATCTATGGGAATGTACTTTGTGTAATTGATGTTTATGATAATCTAAAGAAGTAAAATTACCTTTTTTCTCCCTGTATTATTGGGAAAAAGTAGATTGTGCTAAATATCTCCTTTTGTGTTCCACTGAAGAAAGACAGTCATATGGGTTCGAAATAACATGGCACAATAACACTAAATTTTCATTTTCGAGTGAACTATTCTCATCTGCGCTCCAACCAGATTCCGACAAGAGTGTAATTTCTCGTGCCGCGGTATGTCAGAAGAAAGGGTTAAGCTGGGCTCAGGGCTCCCCTCTCCTCTGAGCACACACATTTCTCTTGTCAAAGGCATCCTGTTAAAGTAGGCCAGGGCATATTTGTGCTTCCTCCGTGTGCTCTATAATGGAAAATGACACTTTCAATCTGTCTCGTGGCAATAACCCCTCTTCAGCGTGTCTCGCGCGCAGCCCAGTCAGCAGAGAGCTGTCATAGCCCCGGGGCCCTGCCGCCACCCGCTTTCATTACATCACTTTAAAATGACAACAAAAGAATACAACGTGTTCGTCCGAGTCTCTGATGCATTAACTGCGGGACAGCAGAAAAAAAAAAAAAGAAGCTTTGGACTGAGGCAACCCACACACACGCATACGGTTGCAAACACTTGCTATCACAAAGTCCGCATCACACGAACTATGGACTGGAATGTAATCGAAAATAAATAAATATATATCAAATTTGTCAAAGCGCACGGCAGAGGCCGCGGTGTCTGTTAAAATCACAATTGCTGTATGTCACGTTGAAGTGTACTGTGGCTTTCTGAAAGCAGCTGTCACGGGCCTGTCACACACACAGGCAGACTATGCTGACATGATAATGCTACTTTGCATTTTGGAGGAAAAAAAACAAACAAAAAACACTCTGAAGTCTCCATTTTAAACTTGTCATAACAAATGAAAAATGAAAACAGTTATTACCCATATTACAATTTGCTTCCTCTTGTCTTTACATTGTTTTTCATTTCTTTCCCATTCACGGACGCAGCTTTTTATCCTGACGGAGGCATGGACAGACACTTATCAATAAGCAAAATGGCTCCGTCTGACCTGTGCAAGCAGGAAGTAGGGAATCTAAAGACATGTTTTTCCCTAACACACTCCGGATTTACACTGGATTTAATTGTTGCTGTTGTCTCTGTGTGCCTGGGGCAGTTAAAATGTTTGCTGTAAGAATGGCCGGCATTGTGTGGGCTCCACTGCTCCCAGATACTGGGAGCCATGTGAGAGCCATTAGGTGATTGTTAACAGCTCCAAGAAGCTGCCCATGCCCAGCAAAGCCAACAGACCCCTTCACCCACCATCCGACACATCCCTCAACTTCTTTCTCTTCATCTGTAGGACAGGAAGAGGGGAGGTGGACAGGGTGGGGGATGCGGTAAATGCTTTCAAGTTAAAACTTTGATTGCTTGATAAGGTTGGTCATGGGACCCCCCCCCCCCCCCTCCCACACTTATAAGCTATATTGCATTTCCATTGGTTAGTCACCAGCAGGGGTACAGGACGGCCCGTTTCATCTTAATTCGTTTATTTAAACCCTTACTGTGCGAGTCTGTACAGTGCACTCATAATAATGTTAACATATTAAATGCACTGGAACGCGGCACTTTAGAGGTCCTCAAATATAGTCATCAGATAAAAATATTAAGTGTGCACACTATTCCAGTTCCCAGTATCGTTCAAACAGAAACACACTGTAACGCAGTGATTCCCAACCCGGGGTACGTGCACCCCCAGGAAGTAGAATATAATATAAGTTACAAAAGCAATAATGACGGATTACTTAAGCATTACTATAGGCCTGTGGTAAGACAAAACAAAAAAGGTTGGGAAAGACTAAAGTAATGCACAAAAAGAAGTATGAAGAGGTTTATCTGTGTAGAAACAACAGAGGGGTGGGGGCTAAATCCACGACCTCGCTCTGTTCTCCTACTGCTGTGTGCACACTGGGGTCCAAAGTCCCCGAAACGTCATAAGCCTGTAAGCAAATATACCAAACACATGACAAACTATACATTCTATTGTGCAAGAGTGCCTATTTTATATCTCTCTCTCTCCAAAGGTGAGAACAGCCTTACGAGAAGATTAGAACATGGCCTGGCCCTCTGAAAGAGAATTCACCCCTTAAAAACGTTGAAAACCTGACACAATTCCATTGGAGCGCTGGCCCTAAATGAAGCTAATGAATCCTACAATTTCTCACACACCTGAACTTTTTTCTTCTTTTTTTGGGGAAACGAATGTATTCCCTCTTGACTGGCATTGCATAAAAAAGGGAACAGCCCAAGTTTCTGAACAGTCCCACGATCAACCATTTATCATCCACCAGTGATTAACCCACTGCGTTTTTCTATGCTCTTGGCAATAAAAAGAAGTAAACAGATATTTAAAGGTGTGAGAAATATTTGCCAGAATGTGTAACCTGTATCTGACTGAGGGTATGTGAATCCGGATGAAAGAAAAGGAGGTTGAAAAAGATCCAACTGAACGACAGGAACAACACTCTCTGAAACAGCACCTCTGAGCTGAGGAGGGCGAGAACAGTTGAAGGGGAGAGGAAGAGGAGGTTTAGCTTTTAAAATGTCAATAATTAAAAATATATAGCGTGGAAAGAGAAGGAAACAGGTGATGTATGAGAATTTGTGTGGTTTACTAAGATAGATCTAGTCAGGGGGACAAAATTGTCCCTCGAAATTTGGCAAAAATGTACACCTAAAAAGTAAAAACGATTAATAAATAAATGTAAATGAATAAATGCATTTACATACATAAATTTAAATCTAAAAGGTTTAATTTCTTTACATTTGTCTATTTTAGTTACAATTGCCTTTGTCTCTGTCATTTAGATAAATAATATAAACCTCATCAGGCTTTATAACCTGTGTTAGCTCAATGTGAACACTGCTTTCAATGTGAAAATCAGTTTCGAAGTTCTTTATATCATAAACAATGTTTTAACATTCAATTTAAATTTTCTTTGGACTATGCTGATGTGCCGAGGCATTTCCTTTGTGCGTATGCGTCTGTGTGTGTACGCGTGTGTGCAAATTGCTTTGTGGCCGTGACAATGGGCCAGGGAACAGACGGTGAGAGTGTGTGTATGTCATCGGCGACTGCCGTAGACTGGCGGAGTGTGTCAGATCCAGCCTAAAATGACTAGCAGCTGGGGGTGACAGTTGTTTTAACAGCTGAGCTGACAGGATTAATTCAAATGCACTGAAATCAAAAAGTGGAGAACACCTGTTCAGTCTTCCAGCGGTCCCCACGTCCAGGCAGGGGATCAGGCTCGGGCGTGCAGCCAGGCTAGAGCTCTCTCTCCCGGAGAAGTACGGTGGGTGCACAGCCACCATGGGACAGGAGAAGGGGTGGAGGGAGGGGTGGGAACAGTGGCGGAATAGGAAGAAGTCCAAGAGCAAAGGAAGGCAGAGAGAGAGAGACACTGGAAGGGAAAGAGGGAGGATTGGGATACGCCTAGCTTGTTTCTGAACATCTGGCTTGAATAAAGGGCCTATTTTCTGGCAGGCCGAAGGGTGCTGACCTAAGACCGCTCAGCAGAGACAGATTGCTTCATTTCAAAGTGCGATGCCTGACCGCAGGACTGCTGGGGTTAATTCTGAGCTTCCCCCTCGTGTTCAAAGACCCCCTACCGGAGCTTCATTCACTCACTGGTGTCCACTACCGGCATTCAGTCTCGTGCACTCAAAACCAGGAAGTGGAGCAGCTGTAAAGAGTGTAGTATGCAATGGAGAGTCAATAATAGACTGTGTTGTGTTTACAATCAACAAGGGAAGATCTTAGTTTGCAATCACATTAAATCCGGCATAAAATGTTGAGCGTAAAACTAATAGTAAAAACTACTATCTCCTAACTTAAAACTTTAACCCTTTAAAATAGCGCTAGTAGCACATCCTGATGTATAAATTTACTGTTTGTCATTATCGGATCCATTCAGGATGTTTCTGAACTTAAGTCTGAACTTTTCTTGACAGGTGACTGCGTGATTGAATTAACCAATGAAATTGGCTAGACGTGGGATTTGTGCTTAACTGGTTTGGGGAAAACAATCGAGCAAATACAGCATTTCCATTTTCATAACATTTTCAGAAAGTCATTTGAAGGTAACTCTCGCCTCCTTGAGCACTGCTAAGAGCACAACATAATGTGTTAGCCAATTAAGTTTGAATACTTGTTTCTGGGCTAAAAGCGAACTTTAACAGAAAAATATTCCGAAACACTGCCTTTTGTGTGCTTACCTTTACCGAAGACTTTTGTGCCTGTGTTTTTACATGCACTACACATTGTGTGGGTGAGCAAGTGTGTACGCAGCTCCTGACATTTGGCCTGTGCACATCCACTGTTTGTTCTTATCTACTCCAACCCAAGCAAATACACCTAAATCTGCTTTGTAATTTACTTTACATATCCCTTTTTTAGGCTCAAGTGAGTGTGTCTGTGTGTTAGAAAAGAAGAGAATGGACATGGATTTAGATTTACAGGGGTGCGTAATAGATATGGGGAAGGGATTTGCGAGTTGGTGCAAGCCATGTGAAAGGCCTCTAACGCCACATCAAAATAACCAACAACCACTGACCAGCAATTACCCATAATGCAACAGTACGCCAAAGCCTAGTGGTCAAACCATATGCACATGCCTGCTATTGCTATATTTCCTCTTGCTTTGACTCCCTTTACAGAAATCGCACACACACACACACACATACGGTTTCAAAAACGTCACCAGTGTGATTGGGAAAAAAAGTGCTGTGATGGAGATTCAGAAAGCTTTCTATCTACTAAAGCATGATCAAAGAGAGGGGTGAGTGATATTTTATAGAGCTCGCTCAGTTTTTAAAAGTTGCAATGAATATTCATGGGATATTGTATTCCATTATTTAGCATTAGCTTCAAAAATGCCAACACACACAAAATAAAATTAGCATGTTAATAGATATGGGTGTGCTCTGCAAATTAGCATAAGAATCACGCAACTGCTCAACGTCTGAGAGCTTTATAACTAAACAAACGGTGAAGAACTCACTTTATTTGTGCGAACTGATTATTTTTCAGGGGGCTGCCTCTCCATACTGATTGCGTATACACTGGCATACAGAGAAGTTCTTAAACATCTCATGAAATCAGTCATCATCTACACGTCTCCATAAGGAATATTCATATTATGCAATTCACAGGCACATCATTAAATCCAGCAAGGCGAACGGAGCTGCTAATATATGGATTCCTCATGTTCAAATCCTGCATTCAGCCATCACGGCTCAGGAAAATTTCCAATTCATGCACGTCAATGATGGCTGTGTGCAACTGTCCAAGTCTTGAGCCACAATGGTGTGGCTATGGAACAGTCAGCTCTATAATGGCCCTGCTATGGAGCCACAGTCTAATTCATGAACCTCCGGCTTTTGTGCCTTTCTTAATGCCACACCAGGAGGTCAATAACAAAACTTTTAGACACACAATCCACCAAACCGCCCCAACACACAACACACACACAACACACACACACACACGTAATGCACAAAGACGTCCATCTCAAAGTCTCTAATCCGATGCCCACACTTAAAGTAAAAAAAGACCACAGCGCTGTTATGCCAAAGGCTCTAAGTGTGTGTGTGTGTGTCCTCAGACAGCTTTTCCCATCCCGTAAGCGGCATTCAGCTCTAATATCACCCATCCAGTGAGAAGGCTCATCCCTATTGATTGTCTTGTGCAAGGCAGCAGAAGAATACAAACTGAAAGGCAGACCCAAACAATTCAATACAACTGACTTGAATGTGCCTTTCATACGCTGGAACAATGGCTCGCTCACAATAGGGCCCCGTTAACTCTAATGTGTTCAGCTGTTTTGCCAACCTCAAAGAAAAGTACACTGACTTGGATTCAGCCGGAGACAAATTAACAGGCATGCAATCGTCTACTCGGGACAAAAAGGAGGCATCTTGTGCTTTTCCCAGTAAAGACTGACGGCGTTACTAAGAAAAATCTGTAGCGCGTTAATGGCTGCGAGTTAGAATAGCTGGTGTTTTGTTGTGCTAGATTCTGTAAACAGATATAAACTTTATTCTGAAGGCGTCTGTTTGTCTATCAGTTTGGATTGCATCATTTTTAAACAGATATGCCCAGAGGAAAAGATTTATTGCTCTTTGAGAGCTCAATTATCAACTTTGACTCAGATGTTTTTGAGACAATTTCTGACAGAGTACAGTAAGAGTACTGAGATTTATTTAATTTGTCATTATTCATTCTTACGGGTGGGTTTTAGAGTTAAATGAATTAAGATTAATCAACACTTATCAAATACTAAAAGTAAGTGAAAATAGAGCAAAAGAAAGAGAAATCAAGGAAAATCGCTTTAGATTTATGATTTGTTAACTAATACATTTCTTCAGGTTACAACTCTGACAACAATCTCTCTAAACCTCTACAAATCTATATTTTGGTTTTGTGTAGTTCTCCATTGTCTCTTTTTCTATCCTCGGTCTCTAACTTAGCCCTCGTTTTTCAGAGCATTGGGGAAGATAATGACAAACTACTCCAGTGAAAACCTTCCTCCTAATGTTAATTTATACATCTAGCTAATTACTACCAAATGCTGGAAATTGCACATTGAAGTTGTTCTCTCCCACTCTTCGCTCACAGAAGCTCTCAGTGCTCGTAGCATGCCCTCCTCGCCTTCTATGTTCCTGAATTTGTCTATGGCTGCATATGGAAGTTCTTTTGGTTTTTTTTCTTGTTCGATAATACATGATGCATCCTAAAAAAAGCTGCTAAAGAACCTATAACTGTCCATACCTGTGTTTATGTGTGTGTGCAAGCATACATATGTATTTGGGGTCCAATTATAGTGTGTGTGTGTGTGTGTGTGTGTGTGTGTGTGTGTGTGTGTGTGTGTGTGTGTGTGTGTGTGTGTGTGTGTGTGTGTGTGTGTGTGTGTGTGTGTGTGTGTGTGTGTGAGAAAGCACTCCACAGCAGCAGTCATATAGCAGATTAGCAGACCCTGGGGAGATTTAGACAGAGATGCTCTGCTGAACTGCTTCAGAGCTCTTCTACCCCTTTCGTCTTCATGGAAGAGTGTATCCGCCCTTCTTATTCTCTCTCATTGAGGGGTATGAATGCGTGAGCCCTTGGCTAACAATGACAGGGCCTAAGTGCTGTCTTATAAAATGCCCCAGTGCCTCCGAACACCCCCCTCATGCACGTCTCACAAAAGAGAGTGTGAGAGTGTGTGCGGTGCAACCTCGCTCTGATCTTAAAACACCATTTGACGTGCCCTACAGTTCAGTGTCATGCTATAAAACAGTGCAGTCGCACAACTTACGGCCCACTGTGCATTAAAAGCCACCTCCAGTCTGACCCCAGACCGGTGGAGGCAGCGTAAGATAATAGAGGCATCCGGGCAGCAGCTGACCCCAGGACGGGCTTTGAAGCCAGAGCATCCCACAGAGAGAGAAGCAAGGAGAGGGACTCAATTAGTCAAGTCTAAATTGAACCATCAATCTCGGCTCACTCCATGGCCATCCGGTACGAGGGGGCCAGCACTCGTAAACAAGACCACGCTGTTACTTCAAGAGGGCTGTACGGCATCTGAGATGGAGAACTTTATGAGAAAAGAGAGGAGAGTCGAGTCTGATTCATCATTTGTCTTATGTATGTGGAATATTTTATGCATTAAACCAACAAAAAAACTGAAGAATAAATCTTAACATTTCTAATACTGCAATCACTTCCGCTGTTACAAATATTACAAAACACTAAATTATAAATACAAACAAATATATAAACTCGTTTTTTTTCCCCATTGCAAAATAATGCAAGATGCAAAAGTTTCAAACCCATTAAATACAATTTAGGACTGGAAATTCTTCTTAATTTACCAGCAGTTAACAGGTATGGCAAAAATAACTTTATGGACTCTGGGTGAGAGTTACTGATGAGAGGAGTGATCTATTTTGATTGTAAAAGCACACAGAGTGGGGAGACTCAAAGAGAGGCACAGGAAGGTGAATGAGACCATTGTCTGTAAAGAGCTGTGTGACGTATGCTCAGCTTCAGAACTGTGTGTGTGTGTGTGTGTGTGTGTAAGGTTCAGTGCTAAGGGAACCAACCAAAGCTCGGCCCAGACCATGAATCAAGCTCAGCCCAGCGCCAAGGGCTGACAAACACAACCCCACACAACACTCTCCACTACACACAACACACACACACACACACACACACACACACACACACACACACACACACACACACACACACACACACACACACACACACACACACACACAACACACACACACACACCACACACACCACACACACACGGGACACTCGGGAGACCCTGAACATCTGTGCCCCACATAACGCAGACTGCCAAGCACTAGTGAGGACTACATCTCCTCCACAGAGAGCTGGGGGGAGAGGAGGAGGAGTGCGATCATACCATCAAAGAAGAAAGCGTCTCAAAGATTTGGAGTAGTTCAAGTGAGGATGAAGTTCATTTGCAGTATAGCCTTCTGATTGCAGTCAGTCTTTAAGAGTGTGTTGTGTGTGGATGACACAGGAAGTGCTCTGTGAGTGTGTGTTTGCTGTCCAGACCCCTGAGAGAGACACTGTGCTCCCTCTGAACCCCTGACAGCCCTTCTGCCCTCTTTCCATTACTAAAGCTAATAACACACACACACACTCCAGCACGCTGCTGCCTGACACTGACACACCACACACACAGGCTGCTGGAAACTGTTCTTGCTGCAGTTCTGAAATATATTGCTACACATATAAGATAAGAGATAAGAAGAGGCTTGGAAGGAATTGTTTTAGATTTTTAAGCTACAAACGTGTGCTTAATATTTTCTTTTTTAAATAAAATGTTTTGTAAAATAAATGTTCATTAATTCACCAAATTGAGTTAATCTTTTCTGCTATATATTATCATAATAAGATATAATGATGATCATAAATGATCATATATTAATATTTAGAATTACAATCATCATTATATATTAATATATAATGCAGCCTGCTTTATATAAACCCATTTTTGCCGAAACAATTGTTTTCCCACTTGCAACAATGTATAAATCTGTGAATGCGAGCAGTAACAGGTTGATACAGAACATGCCTTAAGATGTGCAGTATCATTGAGGCCAGTCGATTAGGGACAGACTCGGACGCGCGTTTATAAAGGCCAAATGCTCTGCTCTTGGTCAAACACATGCGCGCACACACACACTCGCCTGACCCAGTATAAGTTTGGCTGGTATCTCATCGTAACAAACGACTCAGCTCGGGCTGTTTATCTGAGGGGAAGTGGAGCAGCGAGGGGGGACAGGTGAGCAAACGGCTCGCTAACACGCTGACTAACACACTCCCGATTTCACACAGGGAGTGAGATGCATGTGGCCCCCTCTCACTATTCTCTTACTGCTTTCTGACCCATTTCCTTTCTACTTTCCCTTCGCAAGCCAGCGCTACGTTTCCACCACACCGAGCAACTTTCGATGAATGTGCATGTATATGCGAGCATGTGATTGATCCGTCTAGAAGCAGTGTTTGAGAGAGAGAGAGAGAGAGAGAGAGAGAGGTAATAATACGACCCTTTCATAATGATTAAAGCATTCATTAATTTTTCATCATAACCTGCCGTTTGCAGCTAATGGTCTTTGTGAGGTACACAAGCAAACAATGGACAGGCGAGTTGAAAAGGGATTTTTATCAGGCTATGAGAGGCCTGGCTCAATGCACTGCCCACCTCCCCCTCTTTATTTTTCTCTTTTCTTTTCTGCTTCTTTTTCTCTGTGTCCATGCTTCTTGAGGGACTGGGGCTTCTTTTGTTTGCACATTTCATTTGAACAGAAAGTAGAGAGATAATGCGCTACTGTAGTCTCCTGCTAATGGACTGTCTGTTTTGCTTGCTTGCTTTTTCTCAAGTTCTATAAGTATCCTTCCATTCTTCCTGGCCTCCTGTATACGGCAGCTGTTGAATTTCACGGCCAGACTCTTGGTATGACCTTACGGCTTTCTCAAATGTAACTATTTTTTCTGACGTAACTATTAAAATCAAATGTAAATGAAGCAAAATCCTGCTTGGTTTTTATAGAACAGGATGGTGTTCACACAAATGAGCAGAATCAGTGCCAGCAAAACTCCAAAGCCTGTCATTTGCAAGGTCTTACACAAATGCTTTGTCTATCATGATGCTTTTTATATACCAATATCATGTTTAGATCCATTCTGCAGTTTCCCCCAAATCAGAGCTGAAATTAAAATAACATAATATAATTGTAGAAATTTCCTGCAAAACCGCAGACCTGAATAGAAGTCAGTGGAGCGAAATCTACAGTAGTGTGACTCAGTTTAAGACAAAGCATGGACGCAACAGTTGTAAGACACCTTTACACTCCCGTACATACAGAAAGGAGAGCACGCTAAAGCCTGCTGTATGTAAATACTATGTGAGTGCTAAATCAGTGAATGCTAGCTTTGTTTGCCTGCATTCTTCACATGGTTGACAGCAGGATCAACTTTAAGTAGCCTTCAGTGTGCACGGGTGAAGAAAACAATTCTCACTGTACAATCACACATCCATTCATCTACCTACCTACATCCATTCATCCATCCATCCGTCCAGTGTCAGTATTTTCACATGTTTATTTGCACACACATTGGCTAATTCACATAGGGAGCAGGTTCTGATTATTCATGAGGAACTGGCCTCTAATTACAGAGCGAGTGTGGTGTGATGTAAGAGACAGAGAGAGAGAGAGATCCTGTGGAAGGAGCTGAGAGCCGTTCTCTCAGTAATCAGTCTGAAATGAATATGCAAAGTGTGGCACACAATGGCTCCGAACAGCTGATCCCTGCCTGCTTAAACAAAGGCCTGACTTTATCAACAGCTCTCATTAAGCAGAATTTGTTAGTCAGGAATGATGGGTAGATAGATGGAAGAAAGCATGTGTGCGTGCGAGTGAGTGAAGGAGAGAAAGAAAGACAGAGTGAGAGATGCTCGCCACGAAATCCTTCACACCTTCAGTCGGTTTCACATTGTAATTTCATCACAATAAGACATAAACGTGTGCCAATGTCCTCTGACTGTCTAATACAGTGAACTTTTTCCACCAACAGGGTGCCAGTGCTGATTTTGGAAACCGGTGCCCAATCTGGATCTATTCCATGTGCTGTTTCCACACAGAAAAACTGGTTCTGAAAAAAAAAAAAAAAAATGGCTGCGCAATGGCTCCTAAAACCTGCTGGTCTCCAACCAGGAAGTTCAAAAAAACAAAAAAACAACAATTCAAAGCTAGATAGCTCCCAATAATCAAGGAAACTCTCTGCACTGGAAAAACGTCTGATGTGACGATCCTAAACATCTTTAAATTAATTTAAATATATAATTAAATTGATTGCTATGAATTTTATTTATTAATATATTAAGCAATTCATTTTTAATTAGTTCTTCAAATGACAAATTACTAAATTCAAAAGTACTTATAAATTAATTGCAATTAATTTTATAAATAAATAAAGTAAAAAATAAAAATAAAAATCACATTTTTTAAAAATTCTTTCCATGGTTTCAAAAGTATTTATAAATCTTTATAAAAGAAATATTAAATCTTTAATTTCTTTCCATGTCATCAAAAGTAGCTTGTGATAAAGATGCTAAATTAAATGACTTGGTGTTCTCAAAATACGCAAACCACCACCACAATATGACATTAGAGATTATATTGTTGTTCAGCTCTCAAGATTTTGTAAACCAGGTGAGAATTTAGGTGAAACAAGGCTTCAGGGACAGCTTTTTCTATGCGAACGTCACAACCATGTGTCAAAGCGTGAATTAAATTCTCCATCACTCACCTTCTGGCTCATTCTTGATGAGTTCCTCCATCTTGCGCTGTTTGAGCGTGTCGACCACGTCGGCCAGGCTGCCCTTGCGTCTCTCTGGGGTGCCCAGAGCTGAAGCGGAGCTGGGTTCGCTGCCCGGCCGCATGGACCCCTCCTCCTGCTGCTGCTGATGCTGCTGCTGCTTACTGGGTGAGGTAGACGAGTTGTGCTGGGGGTAGGGGCTCAGGGCCAGGCCTTTACAGCCATCCTGATCCTGACAAAGAGACGAAGAGAAAGACAGGGTGTTAAACAAAAGCAATAAGCAGGCCTTCACTAATTATTTCGTCCTCTTCCTGAGTGTTGAGGCATGTTGAGGTTTACTTTCATCCTCATCTGCCCATCTGTACTGTAGAAAGTCTCTCTCTCTCTCTCTCTTTGCCTCTGTCGGTCTGAAGTCTCTTTAGACAAAATCATTAGCGCAAAAAAGTTTCAGTCATTTCACCATCACAGGAACTGTCTCTTCTTCTGAGAAGGGAAGTTTTTCTACTTTGAAATCAGCTCCAAACACACAAGAACATCCAAGTTTTTCAACCGCATTTTTTTCTTCTGTTCTTGACCAACATGACAGCTGCAATATCAATCACCATCTTCAGAGTTTCATGCATTGATCTTCTGTCCAAATATATAACAGTTCCCATCTTATGGTTTCTTACGTAACGTGGCTCAGAATTAAGCTTGTGCACTATTAAAATGAAACTGTGCAGTTTTTAGGGGCCATTTCTACCTGATCATAGACATAAAAATTACTTTTATTGGGATATATTTTTTATACAAATGACAAGACATTTTTACAGTGAAACATTCATAAATGCAATGGCATAAAACACTAATGCTTAAAAAATTGTGTATATATAGACACACAAAACAACATTATATATATATATAATGTAAATATACATATATAAAGTGTATATATACACAATATAATTACATATTTTTTTTTATCTTTGGTGGTTTTTTTGCTTATGTATTTATATGCACACAAATTAGGTAAATGACAGATGTGGATATTTATGATGATGAACACACACACACACACACACGTTATTTTCACCAAGCTCCGGATCCCCTTTATAAAGTTTAATTACAAAGCAAGTCAGGTATTTGGAGACAAGGTCAACAGTCCAAGTCCGTTAATCAGGGTTAATCTTTGGTTAATCCTCATCTATTATCTACCTTACCACCGGCGTGTGACTGACAGCAGCCTCAGCCAATCAGGCAATAGCATAATCCCACTGACGTGTTTGGATCCAGTGACCAGATTTACACCTCAACAATCAACATCAGCTCCTCCGTGCCACCTGCATCAGTCATGCAAAGCGAAATATCGTCAGTCCAAACTCAAGTTCACAGGATTGATCAAGTTCTATCACCTGCTTAGATTTTAATAATGACATCTGTTTTTAATCATTAACTCAGAGAGTGAACAGAGAGCAGCAGATGGTTCATTTACTAGAGCTTAATGCAACACGAATTACACAAGACTTTCAGAAGACACAGAACAGTGGCAAATACAATTTTACTTAGAGACTGAAATGATCTGATTTGGCCCTGTCAACAAAATAATTCATTCTATGCAACATTTATTTTTATTACCAGTAATAGCAATTATTAATGTGGACTTTCAAAGTTTCAAAGTTTTTTTTTTTTACTACTACCGGTACTATTTAATTATGATTCATTTTTATGTTGAAAAATTATGTTTTAACATTTTTAAATGTTTTGACATTTATGTAACATCAGCCGATTATAGTTTTTATTTATTATCTATACAACATGGAAAAAGTAGCAATGGATATAAGTTTAATAGTAGTAGAATTTATTTATTTAATTTCAGTCACAGTACTAGTAATTTATTAATGATATGCTTTTTTAAAATGTTTTACTTCAATTTATTTATTAATTATGATAATAAAATTATTAAATTAATAAATGTTGTCACTTAATTAATAACAGCTATTAATATGCTTTATATTTAACAGAAAAATAAATAAACATCATATTCAGATACATACAGTTGTCAACACTCCATATATCCAGATATACTGAATATAATCACACAGATTGACTCGTCACAATCCATCATCATCATGATGATAATAATAATTACTGTAGAACTAATTAAACTGAAACACTTTCACTCGCTACGAATGCATACCGAGACATTTCACAATGATACTCATTCACAAACAGAGTGATGACTGGCAGGCTTAAAAGATCTTAACAGGCTTTTATGATACACGGAAAATATGACAGCTTGCATACTGATTTCCTCCCATTTCCGTAATCTGTCTGCAAAAAAAAAAAAAAACGCATGTTTTTCCCGACACACCCCTTCGTTTCATCCCTCTCTTCCCCATCAGCTCCAGTCAGGGTAGTTGAACTGTGATTAGGAGACTTCTGTAGTCATAAATGACCAAAGCGGTGTGAGATCACCCCGTCATTCGCAAACAAAACTGCCAACTCGCTGTTAAAGAACTAACAGAGAAGAAAGATAGAAAGAAGAGGGGAGGACGAGATCGAGAAAGCCAGGGAGAGAGTGGGAGCGAGTGGCAGAATGGCAGGCGTTTCTCTCTGCCTGCTTTAGTGAGGCATGCATCTTAAAACATGGTCACACCTGTCACTTCCAATCTATCTAATCCACTGCATACTTCAAACCGCAGCTCGCGTCTTTCTCCAGAGATGTCTAGAAAACAATTCGAATAGAAGGTGATATGGCGTCGGAGGAAACTTCGCTTTTTTCAAAGTCTTCGGCCGTGACACTAAGTCTCGGACAGATGAAGCATCATTCTTAAAGAGCAGATGAGCTAATGGCTTATGTGTTGCTTTCTTTCCCCTAGCTTTAAATATAAGGCACACGGAGCAACAGAGGTCTACTGTAGGGTTGATATTCAGGTTAATACCCCCCGTTTTATCCTTCGTCTCGTTTGCTTACGTGTGTGCGTCTGATTTTACGCCGCATTTGAATAAGTGTTCAAAGCTCTGTGCTTGTGAGTATATGTATTTATATGCATTTCTGATGTGCCGTTCTGTGCGGTGTGGGCGGTTCTGCTTTTAGTTGTGCAGATGTCAATTCTTCGTGGAAAGGCTGAAACTGCGCCTCTCTCCACGACCCTCTCTTCATCCTTGAACCACGGCAGCATGGCGACAGAATTAAACAACTTTTGTCCTCTTAAGCTCATGTGTGAAAGAAGCACATTTAAACACACTTCAACTCCTGCCAAAAAAGCAAAATGCCTTCTTTCCCCCTCTAGTTTTTTCCTTTCGTCTTCTCCCTTCAACACAGATGCCAGCATTCCTCCAAATGCCACCTCTTTTCTCCCATCTTTAAAAAAAAAATCTTTCCTGTACTCCGCAGGATTCCAACCTGTTTCCCTCCGAGCATTTCTCTCATTCGTTCTCTCTCCCTAAATAAAGCACGCTTCCATATGCTAACTTAAATCCAGTTATTTTACAGACACAGGTAGCGTCTAGCTAGTGAGTCTAACTCGATACATGGTCCGTGTGATTCTCTGGCTTGCGTTCACCACGCGCTAGGATACTAACCTCTTTGCTTGCTATCAGTTAAACTGTCAAGAGTCCCGCTGCTGAAACACACACGCTCGAGTTGGACATCTCTCCTCTCATGCAGTGCTGACACCTCGTCTGTTGTCTTAAGCCTGTGTTGCTGATCTCTACCGTGTTTGTGCAATCCGCTCACCTCTAAACCTGGCTCAACCGAGCTATTGTCAGCCCTGATCCTGCCGTGAACACACACACACACAGATGAAGACTTACAAGTGCTTCACACAGTTAAAAAAAAACATACATTGTCTCGTCCCTGTCCTTCTGTATTAGGGAATTTACATGAGATTATGCCATATAAAAAGGCTTAAATTAATAGATTTGTATGAAACTTCAAAATTAATGTATTCTCAGATTTGTAGTTTTTGTTTGTTTGACAAAAAAACACATGAAAAATACAAGAAATGCATTTCTAGTTCAATTTGACTAATTCATATAATTTATCTGATTATAATAAGTGTATTATTATAAATATATAATCACACATATATGCATACAATATTAAATAAAAAATCTAAAAATATAGAAAAGTTAGAAGTATAAAAACAAATTAAATTATCTTTTAATGATGTTTTGGAAAACAAAGGATTAAATTGATTTACTTTCTATATAAAAAAGTAAATTTTTACAAAAGTAATTAAGAAGAGTAATTTAAGAAGAGTACAGGCTGATGGGTATTTTGTTGTTTTTGACATTGAAAGGCTGTATTTGACACATCCAAGTACAAATCTTAACGTGAAACACACACATGAACACGTTTTCTCTTAATGCCTCTCATCATTAACTGGACAAAAGGGAGAGTAATTAACACCTCGCTATTATCACCCGCGTGTAAAGCTCTTTCCACCTTTCGGTTTCAAAACCTTTTACTTTCCGCCTGTAAAAAAAAACTGGCAGGAGTTTACAGACTGCCGTGGACGCGCACCGCCGCATCAACTTCTATTGTAGCAGGTACCGCTCGCTTCAGCCCCGCTGACCCCATCGTCACGAACACGCGCCTCCCTCCTTCTCTCTCTCTCTCTCAGGATGAAGAGGTCAGCGGAGTCTGAAGCGCGTGTGCGCCGCTGCCGTGTTAATTTACAATGACAAGATAAAGCGGTAATCTTCCGCTGCGCGCTACCCAGGGACTCGCCGAGTCGATTTACACTTCCCTATCACTTTATACAATTGCCGTGACAAAGCCCCTCCGAGTCCCCACTCGTGTAAATCTCTCTCTCACTCAACACTTCTGCCAGTCAGCGTGGATCGGCTCAGGGAAACTTAATGTCTCACACATGCCAGCCTGCTTTCCCCAAAATCCACCCGTGCTTGAGACGGATACGCTTTATTAATCCACATCAAATACAGTGCGCCTGCTTTTTCATGCCACGTCTGTCATGTCAGCGCGAGAGACAGATACACCAGTCTAGTCTTTCAGATAAAACAACAATTACAACTACTGCACTGTAGCAGATACATAATTATTCACATTACGAGTAATAAGAATAACAATCAATTGTATGGACTCCCCTTTAAGGATGGAATAGGGTCACACAGGTGTAGTGTTGTACCCCTAAACGGTACGATTTTTGCACATTTTTCCCCAAGTAGTAGTTTAACAGCAAGTGACTTTAAGTGAGAGAACTGACAGTCATAAACAAACACACACTGCGCTGGCTGTCGAGTGTGTAAAGTAAGAAAGGAAATGCTTGAGTGTGAAAGCTAGAGGACTTTGCAGTTTTGGAACCGTTTCTCACAATAAACCAGAGTCCAGCGTGCCCTGTAATCAGAGTTAATTGCAGATATAGCTTACTGTTAAGTTCCTTAAGTACTGATTCATTGTTTTACAGCCAAATTGATTCCCAAAGCAGGTGACGACACAAGTTTATCGAGAGAGAGAGAGATATAGTGGAGTCGGGGGAAAAGGTCACAGAAGAGATACTACAGCTTAGACGTGCGATCTGGGTTACAGGGTCCATCTTGCTTATTTTTCATCTTATGGCTTTAAACAAACAGCGCATGAAAGTCTAATACAGTCTATAACCTCCATGACTACACTGACCCATCATGAACTCACACTCTGCAATAACAGATGAACAGTCAAGCATATGATTCATTTTGGCCACATTCAAAAAGACGACTTGTCTTGCTGCCTATGACATCATTGGAGCGTGACGGGCATTTCCACACCAAAAGTGTGAGCGAGAGAGAGAGACAATGGGAGGGATTCATCCTTAGACAAGTTGTAAGGGAGGAGTCAATCAAATGCATATTAATCAACTGGGAGGGGCTAATAGGGGCTTCATCCAATCGTATGAGAGGGGTTTGAGCGCATAGACGCCTCCTGGGGGGCGACTCACCATGTTCGCGTGTAGTGTTGGGGGGCTGTCGAGTAGTCGAGGAGATCGCGGGGACACTTTGCTGCAGTACGAACTCAGGGGCAAGTGAATGACAGCATGTCCGTCAACCTCTTCATCCTCCAATCGCTGTCTGCTTGTCGCCATGACTACCTCTCCATCTGTTCCCCCATATGGAGAGGCTGGTCGCTTGGAAGACATCCTGGAAAAATGAGAAAGGAAAAGTGACTGAGGCATTCAGGAAAGACATGGCAGAGACAGAGACGTGGCTGTTGTTTAATTGTAAGTGACATATACGGGAGCATTTCACGCGCACACACACACACACACCTGACACACGCACACTACTCGCATAATGACAGCCATCAACGCCATAGCTTTGTCCACATCCATCCCTCCATCAAAGACACGTCCCACCTACACTATCATAGAGCCATTTACTGTAGCAGCGCCGCACACAATGCGTTTAGCTAGCCTGTTTGATGTAAAGACTCGAGCGGCCCATTAAAGAAAAGTGCAGCCAGCCCAGCGCACATCAAATATCACGTTAGCCAAGAACACAGACAGACAATGTTGTGTGCGCCACAGTAGATGTTAATGACAGAGTATATGGTGTTGACAATGCCAGAGAAAATAGGCCTTGATGACGGTCTGTGTTCCTCTGATACCGTCAGGAAGAAAAAGCATTTATTAAATGAACTCTCTCTCCCACAATGCATGGTGAGGAAAAATGAATATGCTCTCGTAATAAGATTTCATCTGGCTTACGGCATTGCTTAAGTGCTTTCATAGACGCTTCTCAGCCTTGGAGCTAGTGTTACTATGGCCCTGGGGAATAAGTACCACTCTTTTAAAAGAAAAGGACAGACAAGGATAAAGGGAGATGGAGAGAAGTACTTTTATTTGGCTTGTACTCTGCAACTAAAAGAATTGGCTAACAAATTTTATTTGACGGCAGTGTCGTAGTAACTTTGCTTTTCTCCATAAGCTGTTTTATCAGCAAAGTTAAGGAAGCCCATTTCTTTTCATACACACACACACACAACACACACACACACACACACACACACACACACACACACACACACACACACACACACACACACACACACACACACACACACACACACACACACACACACACACACACACACACACACACAAAACACACACACACACACTATATATATATATCATATATATATATTATCCTTACATCTCACAATTTCGACTACTGCACATAAGTGCAGCTTTATATCTCACAATTCTATTATTTGCTTCTCTCACAATTGCAACCATGATTCGTAATTTTATGACTTATAACTTACAATTGCGATTTTATATTTCGCAATATGACTCACTGTCTCATAATTATTTATTTCTCATAACTCTGACCTTATTTCTCACAATTGTAACCTTTTTCCTTTAGGAAAAAGGTTTCTTTCTTTAGTTTCCTTTTCTTTAGTTTTCACAATGTATGTGACTATCTCATAAACTTGATTTTATAACTGATCTTATAGCTCACTTTTACAGTATACCTTAAAAACCTTATTTCTTATTATACACCATCTCATAATTACTCATTTTATGTTATGCTCTGAGGTTGAAACTGAAACTCACATACGTACACACTGGGTGCAGTTACTTTTTTCGCTCCAATATCCTTCATCAACTTGCATCCACAGTCTCAGTACGGTCCAGTTTGCGTGTGCTGAACTGAATGGTATTCTCATAGACCTGGTCTGACTCAGACGCCACATCTGGCGGAGCTCCTGGGTGCTGCTAAGGTTTCTCTTTCTCTCGTTTACTGCTTATTTGGTTTAGATTAGCTGTAAAGACAAACACCATATAATGTTTCTAACCGTCTGGACGGGATAAAAAAAAGACTCACCTCAATCAAACCTCTAAGACTGGCAGCTCTGAAAATGATGAAGATGTGCTCAAGACAGTCTTGACTGTACAGGTGAGATTTAAATGGTACACTTTGATGCAGAGTCTGACAGGAACTGCTCTGTCGTAACAAATTCTGTAACACAGGTGTATTATATGTACGAATGTGAGACTAGAGACTGTATCTGTGTTCATTTGGCTGTATGAATGTAAACGTGTGTGTGTGTGGGGTACGTTGGCTGTATGCTGGTTCACACTGGGGCAGTAAAAGCAGTCAGTGCAGCTGTATAAACTGCAGTTGGGCCGTCAGAGCCGCACGGCCTGTCTGCCCCTCCACCAGCACTCTGTTTACTCTACCTCCAGACACTCACACACACTGGGCCCTTTTGTTTCACTCTGACACACACACCTCTGTGCCGCTCTCTCTAACACAACACCCAACCCCCAATACACACATCAGGACCAACAAAGACACACACACACGACCCTCATCAAAACGTAGGCAATCGAGAAACGGTTCTTATTAGAACCAGCAAATTGCTTGTCACATTCAACTTGAACCGAGAACTGTTGTTTTACTAACTGTTTAGTTAAGGCCTGTGAGACTTACAGTAAATTAGCGTAATGAGTAGATGGAAAGCTAGTAGGAACACATTCAGATCAGTGTTTTGTAGTATAAAATACTTTACTTAAAAGAAGAATATTAAAATATGTAACAATATATAATTTATGTTCAGTATATAATTTTTAAAAGATTAAAAAATACTTCCTTAAAAGTGTTAATGGAACCGGAATCATTTAGTGGAATCCGTTTCAGAACCAGAATTTCTTATAATTTCCCATTCCCAATGCAATATTCCTTGCATAAACACTCAGGTGAGTGTAATAAAATAGCTTCACCATTTATTTTCAACTAATTCACAGCTGTTTCCTATCCGTGCGCTACTTTGGACACGTCTGCATCTCTTTTGCGCTCTTCCCCGTCTCGTGCACTCTTCCGTTTGCCTCTCTCTTCCCTACTTCCTTGCCGGCCCACTGACAGAAGCTTTTCACAGCTCCTCTTGTGCAATAAAAATGTCTATTTTCCTGTGAGCCTTTGAAGTATAATTACTATACAATTCTGCTCCCCGGGTGAGCAGGTTATAGCCACTATTTCATTTAAAGTTGGCAGACCTGTCATGGTGGAGAGTCTACATGAAACATTTAAAGCTTGTCGAGATGTTGGGATTAAAAAAGAGAGGGTTTTATTAAGCAGATAAATTGGCAGAAAAGCTGGTCTCCAAGGTCATAATTAGCAGCCATTAGCATAATTTCACTCCATCCTTCTGTGGTTCCAATAAAGGCCGGCCTGCCAAACACACAGACCCTGTCCACTGACACACACACTTGCTAACACAACACACGCACAAAGAACAGTCTCTGAAGCTTCTTTGCAGGCTAGTCGTGTCTGCTTAATTTGCATTGTAAACTTTAACAGCAGTCTTCGCTCATTATCTGGTGGATTAATAACTTTATTGCCATTCATTTTCACAAGGCTAAGAATTATGTTATTCATAAATAGACTCGAATATCAAAGTCGAACGTGCTGATACGGGTGAGGTGACTAAACACATATGTAGAAACACAAATTATGTCAGTATAATCTCCAAACATTATTATTATTTAGTTCGGGGTGTATTATCAAAGAAAATGGCATCACTTTTTCATATCTCATGAACTTTAGCATTCGCACCCAGTCCCATCACAGTTGAACTGCAGGTTTAGAGGCTAACTTTCATGGCTAATTGTTAAAAGCTAATGGCCGCCCCACCGGTGTGCCACTCGACCCCCTCCCGCCAGCTGCGTATGTTAAGCCCAGATTAAAGGCACACTTTCGCTATGAGCTTAGACACAGATTGAGCGCTTTCCTAAGTCCCTCTCATATCACATGTACATTTCTCCGCAGACGCTAATCGTCCAAAATACAGGGTCCATTAAACATCGGAGTGGAGCTGCACTTTAAATACTGAATCTAGGAGCTTTACCTAATCACCATCAGCAGTGGTTAACACTCCAGAAGTGCCTCTAATGACAGGACATAATTTAGAGGCTAAAAGTGTCACATACGCACACACTTGAATGTGCATGGCCCGACAGAAAAACTTGCATGATGATGCTTTGCGGATGTCGCATGCATGCCTACGATAAAAAAAAAATTCCGATGTACAGAGGATGGTTGAAAAAGTCATGATAGACACCTACTCTTGTTTTTATATAATGCGAATAATAATGATTATTTTACCTAATAACTGAAGCCTTTAAGCAAAACTTTGCATATGAATAACATTTGATTTATCTTAGAATAAATTATATTTTATATACATGCATTTATTTATTAATAAACATTTTGAGAATCATTTATCACAAAATATGAATTAAATGTTTCACTTTTATATTTAAGGACATCAATGGGCAAATCAACACAAACACTGCCATATATATATTTTTTTAATGAGGCAATAAATTTATAAAAAACATCATTACACCGGGCGAAGGTAAATTCCTGTGTATTATAACTATTTCATTAGGAAGGTCAGCTCTTCTTTGTTATCAGACTGTGGGAATGAAACGAAGTGTGTCCAAAAGTTCAGACAATCAGCCCGTTCAGCACAGATAACAACAGCAATGCCTTCGGTAGGAAACTGAGAATACCTCACAGTCCACTCAGACATTAGGAGATGTGCTCATCCCTTTTTTACTCTTTATCTTCTGCTCCCAGGACGATAAAGTCGCAGATAGTCCCGTCAGGACGTCCCCCTTTGCACAATCAACCATTTGTGCCCAACTCTCTCTGTTTTGAACAGTCTTTTAAGTATATTACTTTACAGCTATTTATAGCTCTCTCAATTTTTCTCTCTGTGGGAATGTAGCGGCCGGCAGCAGGGAGGAAGCGAAGAGCGAGTCAAGAGAGAGCGACTCCGCTGAAGTGAATTCATCCGTAGTGCAAACTTTTTGAGGGCTCTTCATCATTCATGTTGTAATCACTAATCACAGAGTTCACCACTGCTGTGAGGGCACTTGGATTTTCTGCGGGTTAATTTTCCAGAACAGCATCTAAAAGATCACGTTTCCACTCGTCAATGCTTGATAAAATATGACTCCAAAGTGCATATACTTATAACATCGTTAAAACAACATCTCTGTAAAAAGACACATTCACCTGAAGTAAAATCTGAAAAAAATATGCTAATAGGATCTGTTCCAGATGGTACTTTTACCAAAAAAATAGCTCATTACTTTATTAGAGATTTGCACATCACAAAATCACTTTTTTCTTGGTTTACAATGTCTTTAAGACTAGCTAAATGCGGTAACAAAGATTTGGTCCCCCCCCTTAAAGTCACTGAATAATCATTTCACACATACGTACGTCTGTACATACACACACATTATTCACACACGTACTCAGGGAAAACACAAAGCTGCCTCTGTTTCCCCCTCTGACGCGAGGGCTGCAGGGCCACCCCAATTTCCTGTCCAGCGTCGCCACAAAAGGCAAGAACACAGAGCCTAATGTCACTGTCAGCCATTACTGTTTAGGCATGGAGGTGAATTCACACACACACACACACAATCAAAAGTCATATGAGCAAAGCAAAAACAACCCCTTTGCACGCACAGACGCACAATAAGCAATGGTGAGCGTTTGCCGCTGGATGGACACAAGGCACCAGCGAGAACGTCGTGCCCACAGCGCCAAGGCAACTGCTGCATCAACACACATATACAGGGAGGGGGGGTTGCCAGTATTTTAGTCATCGCTTCATCTGTCTGCATAGTTTCCTGTCATCTCTCGTCTCTAATTATTTATTTCTCTGGACTGACTCATATTTTCACTGACATTTTAAATATTACACACACACACACTTAAAACTTCTATGAAAACTTTCTTAGCCTCTGCTTGCCTTCTTTTAGAGTGAGTGAGGGTTTGTTAATATGATGTCCCCGTCAAATGATTATCCATCGTGTTTTGCTCCCAGAAGCCCCGGCTGCTGTGAAAACATGTGCTGGTACAATTTACTCCATTTATATAGGCCTGTACAACAACAAATTATGTCTAAAAGATGTACGCAACATCCTTCCTGCCAAACTCCTCCTTTACCTGCATTGATCTACAGCTTGAACGATCGGATAAAAACCAAAGCTTTTAGCTAAGCAGTCCATTGATGTTTATTATCCTTCCAATGATGCAATTGTTTGGGCCCTCACCTCTGACCTTGTTGTCATACGTTTTCTGTGTTATTATCCTCTAGGTCTTGATAAATAAGACTTTAACCTAAATGGCAAAACTCAGTTCCCCTTCATCTCAGAGGATGTCTCGACTGTCAGCTGATCGCACAGGGGAGGTCTGGGAAGACTTCTGAAGGGGGGAGGAGGAAACACTTCAGCATTCTTCTATGCTGACCCTCCTTTTTTTTCATGGAGACACGGTTATCAAGCCGCTGCAAGAGCTCATAACACGGACTACACAATGGAGCCAGTCTGCAATGAATGACCCAGAGAGAAGATCCAGAACCTCCATCAATCAGACAGAACACACACAACACACACACACACACACACACACACACACACACACACACACACACACACACACACACACACACACACACACACACACACACACACACACACAACACACACACCACACACATCTGGTTTACCATCTTTGTGGGGACTCTTTCTGCATTTTACATTTTCAGAAAAAGTCGTTCTGTATGATTTACAAGCTTGTTTCCTCATGGGGACCTCAATTTCTTTTCTTTAACTACATAATGCCACACTTTGCGTATTCTTCAAAGCAGCTTGCTATAATGTGTGTTTAAGTGACAGAGGTAAAGGCAGGCTGGTGGTTTAATCAGTTTTATCTTTGACTTGAATGATTCAAAAATTGAAGTGCATCAGTCACCGACAAGTTCAATCACACACACTTAGTGGTGAACCAACCCACAGTGTTTTCTGTGTAGGAAGAATTGACTGACCCAGAGACAGACAGACAGACACAGAGAGAGACAGACACAGAGAAAGAGAGGAGAGAGAGACGAGAGAGAAGAGAGAGAGAGAGAGAGAGAGAGAGAGAGAGAGAGAGAGAGAGAGAGAGAGAGAGAGAGAGAGAGAGAGAGAGAGAGAGAGAGAGAGAGAGAGAGAGAGGTATACAACTATCCATTAAAGGAGGGAGACAAATGGAGAAGTGTTAAAGTCCCCTTTTCCCCCTCCCGCACTCACTCGCTTTCTCTCTCTCTTTGAGGAATGTGACAGTTTGTCCATAGAATATCCTCTGTGCTCATCCAATAAAACTAAACTCACCCAAACTACCACACCAATAATAATAATAATAATAATACAGTTATTATATATATATATATATATATATATATATAATATATATATATATATATCATAATATTTTAAAATGTTTATTTAATATATTTAAATTAATATATATATTTATAATATATTATATTTTAAAGTTATTATAATTATTAAGATACAGCAATATTTCTTGGAATTAGTTTATTTGTAGTACAGAAAACTTGCACTTAATAACTTGAAACACTTAATCCTGTATCTTTAGATGTCAAATATCAAATGTCAAAGGAAATATTCTTAATGAATAAATGTACATTGTATAAATATTAATATAATGTATTATTACAACTTTTTTTAGTTACAAAACCTCTCACGTCTTAAATTGCACTAAAAACTAAATAAGATTTAGGCTCATCTTAATTTAATAATTTAAGCATTCATAAAACAAAATCAAGCAAATACTTTCAGTGCTCTTGAATGTCAACATATGAACAAAAATATAAATCACATAAGCATAAAACATCATGATTTCCTCCTTTTTGGTCTCATAATATTTTTCGTATAAAACCCGTTTTTTTTTTCTGTACAAATAAAAAATAAAAACAGACTTAGTGTTTTAGAAACAGTCAGAATCAGAACAGACACAGACACACATACACTCTACACGGACAAATGCTGCGCTTTCACTCCCGTTTACACACACACACACACACACACACACACACACACACACACACACACAACACACACACACACACACACGCTTAACCACTGACAGCCAGCATTACGGAAAGTAGAGTTTAACCATCCTTGTCCTAAGTCATTGAAATCCCTGCATTATCACTTACATCTCATTTCCTATTAATCCTTTAAAGTATTAATTCCTCTAGTTTTGTTATCTATTTCATTCTCCCTCTCTCTCTCCCCTCCTCCCCCCCAGAGAGCGCGTGATGATTTATTAAAAACACATTTTCCTGACATATAAATGTGTTCTTAATTCAGGGATAAAACCCCAGAGTTTATCGCTGAACAAAAGATTAGTTTCATCTGGTAAAACAGTGCAGTGCTCTAATGCAATAAAAAAAGTGTGTGTGTGTGTGTGTGTTGGGGGGTGAAACTCGCATTAAAACTGAGTATTATGGATAATCTTCCCTATGGAGCTTTAAAGTCAAACCTTCTTTATTCGGCAGCAAAGCCACTTTTGTTGACATATTAAAGTAGGTGAGAACATTTCCCACCTCGGACCACCACAACAGAAGGCCAACGCAGACATCTGGCCACAATAAAACAACAAAAACAGAGATTAAAACAACATGGACAAATGGGAAAAAGGCTGCAAGTCTTTGCAAAGCGAGAAAGTTGTACAAAAGAACCTGTACAAAACCTCCCCCTGACTTTTTGGTTGCCAAGCGTGTTACCCAGAGGTGCAACATGAGCAAAAAAGAAAGGTTGTGTGCCTGGGAAACACTGACGGGAGATCACCGATCCTTATCAAACACCATCTAACACACACACACACACACACACACACACACACACACACACACACACACACACACACACACACCACACACACACACACACACACACACACACACACACACACACACACACACACACACACACACACACACGTATAGTGTACAAACATGCCAAAAGAGCATGTAACCTGTTAGAACAGACCCTACAGATATTTACAACTTAGTTTCAAAGTGGGATATGAAGAAGACAGAGCCAGCGTTACATGCTCAATGAGTGCGTCTATAAAACAAACATCTCGCAGTCACGCTGAACTTTCTTCTCTTTTCTAAACCACAGACACGTTCACACACAGCAAGCCCTAAACATGCCACCCAAACAAATAAAGTAGCCTGTTTGTTAGACTAACACGCACTTTCTCCTGCTTATCAGCCTGTCCCTTGCTCTCTCCTCCCGGCACGGCTTGGTAAAGTGAATGTCTCATGCGTCAGTGAGTGAACGTACCTGTTAAACTCCTGAGGAAGCTCAGGCTCAGTAAGCATGCTGAAACAAGGGGTCTGAGATGCAGGAGTCCTTCCACGACAACATACGCGTCCAACACCCAGGGACCTCCGAGAACACACACACACATACACGCTGCCTGGTGCTCCTCTAACCTCTCGCAAAACCAAAGACTGTTTCTGTTTCTCTCTGCTGCACACACACTCTCACACGCTGAACCTCGCACTCCCTCCCCTCTCTCTTTCTCTCTCTCTCTCACTCTCTCTCCACCCCTCTTCTATGGCTCTAAGCTGCTAGATCGCCTCTTAAAGGGCCAGAGCATGACATGGTGTAGCGCGGAGCGCAGCTTCACACTCACACATACACACACACACACACGCAGCAGCACTGCCCCCTTCCTTCACCCACAGTGTCCCTCTGTTGTGCTTCTGATCAAATGCACACAATTATGATCAAACGCATACACACACAAGCACACGCACATACTTTGCTCATCTAAACGGGGCTTTACAATATCATAGGCTTCAGTTGTTTTTTATAAAACAATATTAATTACTACACACTTACCCTAAGTGTAAAGTGTTTTTTTCTTTACCACGGCCTTTATTGATTTTTAGAAACATTTACATTAAAACACACACACAAAAAAAAAAACATAAAAAAAGCAACAACATCTATACTATACACAACACATGTCAAAACAATGGTACAATAATATCATGACATGGTGCATGCTATGCCTGGTTACACAGAAAATAAACTATTTGGTTCAGCTTCCTTCAAAAATCCTATAAAGGGGTTCCATACTTTGAAAAACTTTTCAGGTTTTCCCTTAACA